>JAVTVY010039180.1:0-171608 GCA_036873755.1 Hanleya hanleyi | reverse complement strand
GGAAGGGCCACTCTCCGGTGAGGATAGGTCCCTTTGGTCCCCGTCCCGAGAAGAGGAACAACTGGAGCCCTCCCTCTCTGTTTCTCGGTGACCGGAATGAAAATGAGACGGTGGGGAATGAGGACGAAGATGAGGGTGTTGGGAAGGCCGGCCGGGGCTTCCCCTGGGTAACATCCCGAATCCGCCCGGTAAGCCAGGGTGGGTTGACGAGTGGTGATGCGCGTGAGGTATACTGAGGTGAGGGGCGCACGGCCCAAACCCGGGCACACCTATACCGTTTTGTAGAGAGGGCGACACTGAGGTAGTTCCCAGCCCGTGGGCCCCCGTTACAAGCTGTGCCTGCGCCAGGAGATGAGGCGGTAATCCCAATGCATGAAGTTCACTTAGGGCAGGGTTCCCTAAAATTCCCGGCTGTTGGGAAGGTAGAAACATGTAGCCGTTGTAGAGGAGGGGCGCAAACCTAGGCTGGGGCGCCATCAGAGAGTCGATAGAGAAGGAGGTAAGGCCTGGCCTTTGCATCCCCTTCCTTAACCATGAACTGAAGATATCAGTGTCAGTTTGTTTGGATCTCGCCACAGGCCCTAACATTTGTGCCCCGAGTTCTCCTGGATCGACTCAATACAAGCGGAGTGGTTTACTTTTAGCAGTCCGCCTATACTTATACACACTTACATATTATAGTAGTACAGATCAGGACACCAGCGTTCTACTTTAAGGAGAGACAATACTGTACTCTGAACTGACCGGCTGACGTATTTCACACTATAATGAGGCAGAGTGCCTACATGATAGTGATATTATCAAGCGAGTCTTAAATTGAGGGGTGGTACCTCAGCCCTCATCCATCTTACTCAAATTACGCACCCACCGCTTGTTGGAGCTGTCAAACTCCGGACGAGACGAGTCACATGACACATCCCTGCGAGAAATTTCATTGGATGACCCCTGGCCATTTGACCGCAGGGTAATAAATTTTACGAGGACCGCAGAGACGACAATAGCAAAGCCGCTCGCCATTGGTGGAAACGTTGGAAGACGGACAGCCTAGCGGATCCATCGAAGTAATCCAGTGTTAGTAATTTTGATTAATAGCTGTATTATTTGGCGGTCTCAATACCAAATACAGTAGACATTTACGACACTATATCAGCCGTGCTAAGAAGCGGGTTTACCCCCCTAGCTATAATTTTTTACGGCTACCTGCACCGATAAGTGTCCGATTTCCGTCCTTTCACCGATTTATCTTGACATGTGTTTTTGACTGTTACAGCGGTTTTATTAACTGATTTCACGAGCTTCTATACCCATTGAGGTAAGTGGTCTTATTAAAAGTACCCGTTACACCGTTCCATATACGTTTATTCGCCGTTAAGTTGGAAAAATGGCCAGAATAAGAAATTGATCAGAAAACTTCATGTATATATTCAATTTATAAGAACAACGAAGAACAATTTAATACTTTTGCTTCAATCTGTCTACCTTTAAAAAATCGAAAGCCACGGGTGTTCTTTCGAAAACCTTTTCACACATACATGATAAATTGTATGTTTGAAAAACAGTTTGTGAAAATAAACACGCATTTTATCTATTAAATTTATAGTTGTTTATCTCTCTGTATTGTAGCTCTTGCGTCTGGCGCGCAGTCAAAACTGTACCATTTGGTGTTACAAAACATCACGTACTAAATGGGTACATTTTGTGGAAATGAAAAATAACCCGACAAATACATTTAAAACCGTGTATTGTGGTGGGCGGTATACATGGATCCATTTTCATTTATTAATTTGGTCATATATTGATTTGTTAGTATATTCTTCACATAATAATCAACAATGAATTTTAAATTTAACATGTCGATTTCTGGTGTAACAAACAATGCTATTTATTTCAATTATATACGTAAGGCCTAAAATTGGATTGTTGTTTTGACGTGTAACGTCTCCTGTCCAGTCAAATGTGTATGAATTATGAGAACAGTAATATATTTTCGATCGATTTCTAATTAATACCGGTACTGCTTTCCAAATACTTAACTCTGTTTGTTAAATCGATTAGCACCTAAACTATAATATTAATGCGGATATTGATCTGGTCATCGGATAGCTTGAAAAAATGTCGGATGACACAGGTAATTAAATAAGCCACAAGAAAACTAATTACTGGACTGATAGAGTTAACGGCAAACATGATATGGTGTAAAACATGTCAGTATATGTACAGGAGGAATCATGGCAGCTTATTCCCACATACTCGCCGTAGTCAATGATGGCCGGACAAGTTTTATGTCAGTAATTACAGTATATTTACAGTTGAATTACTGGCACATAAAAATATAGTACCGGTACTAAAATATATCCTGCATGGTAAGAATGACTTTGATATCCGTTCACTCGCGAACGTTTGGTTCTATCAAGCAACCAGATTGGGTCTTAATATGCATTTCTCGGCACATAGAACCAAATGTTTTGCGTGATCTAGCTTTGAATCTATAGGATACAGTAGACGACTTAAGCAGTGGGATCCACTGAATAACTTGGCATACATAATACAGGAGGAAAGTGACTCCGGAAATATTAGCGAAAAGAATTTTGTATATCAATATTTCGACATATATTTATTCATGTCATCCATTCCTGACGATGACATGAATAAATATATGTCGATATATTGATCGACAATATGCTTTTCGCTAATATTTCTCACATTCCTCCTGTATACGACCCGTTGATTCAAGAGATATATTAGCTTGGGATAGCAGTTCCATCTCTCATCGTGCATATAACACTGCTTGTTCTCAATAGAAAAGTTTTACGATTTAACATTTAGAGTAGAGATCAATGTGACCATGCATATATCTGCAGCAATGAGAGAGAATGACTTGTACGAGATTGTAGCTTTTACTGGAAGTTTTACAAAAATAAACCTACCTCATTCAAAGTTACTCCATGCATGACATTTCAGCTGCTGCATTATGCTGTACTGCATGGCAATTCCAAGGATTTTCCACTTTACAGTGTATTTTTTCCCCTGATCTGTATGCATGTACCAAAATAATCAACGGTCTCCCTCCTTATATTTAGACGTGAATAGTTTACCTATAACTGGCATATATCAGCCAAATAAAGCTACAAATAACCCGTTTAAATCCCCAACGGTTTGAAATATTTATAAAGTTTTCACTGCAAGACTCTGGAGGTACAGATTCCCGTACGCGAGATAGGGTGCATAATATATAATGAATCTGATCAATCCTCAGGAATTTGATTTCCATGTTTCAACTGTTCCATGCATGCAGGCATTCTAATTTGAACATCAGTTAACTTAAAATTTGAATTTATATCTGTGCGGTGACAAATACAACTAACTATAAACCATGCGCCAAATGAATATTACTGCTTGGTTAGCGTATTACGCGCATTACATCAGCTTGAATAGACCACAAGTTGAGTAAGGACGAAAGGACTACGGCTGATTCATGAGCGTATTTCCCAGTATGTAACCAGGATATGATTTGTTGTTCGATTGCTATAAGTACTTAGTAAATTAACAGAAGACGGGTGGTCTTGTTTGTGATCGTTGACTTGATTGCCTAAGCGTTCTCCCCTTCATATTATAATAAACTTATATGATGATTGTCCTCATGAATGTCATGCAATTACATTGAAATAATATGTCAAACACATCAGGTTTAATCATCCAGGTTTTATGTAATAGACGCTGTAACTCCTGAGAAGTATTCATATGCTATAAATTAATGTATCTTATCAATAATATAATCGTTTTAGCGAGCTTAATTTAAAAGGTCACATGCAAGAAGATAATTATCACGCGTTATGTCTTCGGCTGATGTATAGTCAGGAGAATTGACAAATGCGACTAAACGGTATAGCTTTGTCTACTCTATTACGAAATATAATATAAAATCTTCAAGTTAATATGAATTATTGAAATAAAGCAATAACGGGATTATATATAAATATTGAGATATATTATTGGGTTTATCGTGGGTGCTATAAGTATACAGCTCATATATGAAGATTTGTAAAATTAATTGCAATTCTCTAAATTATAGAAGTTGATGTCGTGAAAACTTACTGATGTCATTTATGGTGCAAAAGAACCTTCATGATATAATGTGTCAGGTGATAATCATCAAATACACGACATAGTGTTTATAAGCTCTTCTCTTCAAATCGCAATGTTAAAATCGTCAAGTCTTCCTGGGTGCATTTATCAGAGTTTCACTGCCAATTATCTGATAACGACGCTGTTATTTAATGTGCACTCATCTCACTGTATATTTTTTATTCGTTGTTTAATCTGCACTAGATATATAATCCGAAACTTTCTTTTTTAGCATTGAAGTTATTTATTCATGCAAAATAATGAAGTCCGATATGATCAACATTGGAGAGAGTTCAGGCTATGTGGGGCATCAGGTACAACTGGCTCCTTTTTTCCAAACAACTAGTTCCCGTTGCATATTGTCGATTCGCAGTGAAAAAAAAGGGTTTTTGTATCTGCTCTGTCGATTTAAGGACAGATGACATAATTGTATACATCAGAAACGAAGCTCTTCCACTTGAAAAAACCCAGACCATAACCATATACAGTGCCACCGAAATTACAGTTTTCAGAGGAACACAATTTACCTATAAGGGTTTCCTCTGAATATCTTCAAAGGTGTAACATGTTGATAACGTGCATTTAAAGGTTCGTGGTTCTCGGAGCCCAGGTCCATCATGTCCGGAGATAATACGACAGGTAAGATGTGCTCGTGACGATGACGTTTTAATTAAATGAGAACTTAGTATCTCTTCATTCGTTGAATATAATATGAATTCTGCCGAATTTCGCACCTATATGAGATATTGCTGCTCCATTCACTGCTCATCTGTGTGTGTGTAAGTGAGACTGATGAAGAAAATAATAACCAAATAGTCATTTTGAATATCGATTTCACTAGAACGTTTTCGACGAAACGCGACAATCGCATCCGTTACCAGGGCGACATATAAATTGCAGGATAATTAATTCTACGGGTAGAGAAACGAGATCGGTTACAACTTCAATTTTCGTCCTCAGCTCAAAGGAAATTTAGAATAAACATTGTAAACGATATACCTGCCGGACACTAATAATTAAATGGTGACAAGATCAAACAACATTTACCTTTGCGAAGATGAGGGTCTAATTATACCAAGTACATGGTTGACAAAAACCCTGGGTTGTAACAGGTAGCGTTTTAATTAAAGTGACCCTCAAGCCACAAAGACATCTAAATGATTCCAATAATCTAAATTTAAATATATTTTCATCACTTTCTGGTATTGTCTATTAACTTCGTCGAATATTCGTACGTCTTTAACAAGACGACTAATTAGGAGTCTCAGTTATTAACAAAAGTGATAACAACATCTAAAGAGATGAATTTACATCGTTTGTTACGAATATTATTTTTTGATCTGAAATTTCATCACAAATATATAATAATTTTGAAGGCGCCCCGAGAAACGAGAAAAAAATTGTGTCGCCTTGACTTTCTCTGGCCATGCCTTGGAATCCAACGCATGATGGTCCAAAAATAAACAGCAGTATCATAGCCAATAAACTGGATCAAAATCACTGGTCATCGGTTGTCCCCGCCCAGACGATTGCTCATTTTAAGAGTAAAACTCAGATTTCTCCACACCTAGTGGAGCTAACAGGACTGGTTTTGCCCTCTGGATACGTTCTTTTCTTCCTCTTGATCCACTTTTAGACGTCAAATAAACGTTTCTCTCACCAGAAGTGAGACTTTGTTCATATATGTTCAGTGTTCCATGGTTTGTCTATCTGACGGTCAGATCTTACAATAACACCGAACTGTCCGTGCAGGGATGACAATACGTTGTTCAATTGAAAATGGAGATTTGTTTTTATTCACCCAGTACCCAACAAAGTACAACTGCACCATTTGGTTAGTCAAGCCTGTCCTGCTAACCCCGGGGAACTCCTCGCCCAATGCCCGCTGCCAACAAACCAATTAAATTTGACAATACAACAGGGAAATTATCACACGTCTATTATGGAGGGATTTATCCGCCTACAAAGTGTATTTGGTCGTCGCATTAAGCTTGTGTCGAGATTAACAGAGATATGATATACGTGCAGTACCAACACTGAAAGGTGAAGTAATTTATTCTGCATCTCAGGTCACAACTATATCTTCCATATACGTATAGATCAAGTGTTCACCGCATCATAATAAAAATATATTTTCGGAACTAGATTTGACAAGACCATGTCGACTAAGGAACACTGGGAACTAATGTGATCATCTGGAGTACAAATTCCAACATGTCGTCTACTTCGAAATGGCTTTCTTTTTCGGATCAGGCCTTGATGGTGGCCCTCTTATTGTCTTTTACTACCAGATACACACATCGCCGTGCCAAATGGATGACGGTGTCAGACCATCGTGCGAATGAATTGTGATATCCAGCTGCACATATTTTGTGGCGCGTGTATCTACTCAGTGACGAGAAACTATAGTGCTTACATGCACGCGAGTGATGGCAAGTTTGAGCCACAGTTCAATAAAATATCTACTTTGAGATGAAAGATTTCAGAGAATGATGAACATATATTTTTAGGGAACTGCCAACTAGATGTAGCTGTGTAGCAGTTAATCAATCAAAACAAAATTCTGGGCTTTTCATTTGCTCGATGTTGACCCGGTCGGTCTCTGAATGTGCTTGCTGTTCATATCCAGATACAGTTCACGCCTATTCCAAGAATTCCACGAGAATACATAAAAATACCCCCTCCTTCAACTCCAATACGTTAACAGCTCACCTTTGCCAGTCCCCCTCCACCCCAGGTAATACTCCCAATACTACGAGACCGACACCAATTTTACCGAGATACTATCACACAATTTATTTCATTTATTCGACGTGAAAATGATACATTTAAAAAGATCGGTTCAGATCAAGTTCTCGTGACTTAACATAGGTGGAGGACCCAGGATTCGAACTCCGACCTGGGCCATAATAGACGAGAATAATAGGGGCAGTCTCTCTCTCGGAGTTACATCAGTCAACTAGAATTTGGCACGACAAGATTAATTGTAATGGTTTTGATATCAGAGAAGTGCATTGTTACCCACACAGGCCTGAAGACAAACTTGGTTTTTGTCTTTTCTAGCTCTCATGCCGGAGATGCTGCTGGGATATAAGGGGCGGGGCGGGCATGATTTACTTACTACCGTTGGAGGCGATAAGGAACTACACAATAGCCAATTCTTAAACACACAATACAGATCTCAATAGTACTATTTACGCGTTGACAAATATACCATACTCCGATTGTTCGTGAACGAAGTGGGTCAATATTATAGTGTCAACTATAAACGAAACGAATCGACCGAAGCTCGCTACCATACTTATAGGGTTATGGTCAAGGTCTTCGAGGTGACGAAAGCGTAAAACAGAAAATTTGATACCTCGAGGGTTTGTTCGAAAGGTGTCAATTTATTTCTCACAAAAAACGCTCAAAGAGTTACTCAAGCACTTGACTTGATAAACAGTTGCATCACTAGTTATGTCAAATACTGTCGCCAGGGCGTCCAACATGACATTCGATTGAAGACTTATTTTAAGATGGTATCTTTGAAGACAGCAATGCAGAATTGCCCAGGACATGTCACGATCCCACCAACAAAGCCGTTCAATTAGGACTGATCATTCAAGTACCATACAGTGATGTTGAAGTGTTTATATTTTCATTAAGCTTTATACCTTTAGAAATGGAAAGTTGATTTTGTAATTGGATATAGAGCCATTAGAATATAGAAAGGTGGACAATTACAGAAAAATATTAAAACTGGCATACATTTCACAAGAACTGCGGGATAGTGGATGAGTCTAATTGATAAGGGTAACAGGTCTATACAAATGAAGCAATGTCAATATACATGTTTTATGTTTCACCACTTCTGAAGGTGTATTGATGTTTTATTCAAGATGAACTACCATACAGAGGTACACTGAAGAAAATTAAACAAGAGCCTCACTGGTAATATAAACTAAGCAATTAAAACGAAATTTATGAATAGTACGTGTTACATTGAGTTGGTGGTCGTCAGTGACCTTTGACCGATGAACTTTTGACCTTAGTCTTGATTACAAGCGTCTAGTCCGTCATTTATAATCCAGCCGTCGTCCATTAGAGAATATCCGCGTCCATAATCCAAAGACCTATTCCATTTTCCACATAACAGTATTAGCACCAAATTCAAAAAGACAATCATAGTATACATACACATAGGCTTGTTTCCTGCAAGAGAGAAGCGGTCAACAGTTTTCAATGATGCCGGCAAGAAATCATGATGTTCCAGAAATATCAAATCCGTATCGCTGATCAGTATTCTTAATCCATAATATTCGTTATAGAGTCGTCATCTATAAAAAAAAGATGTATCTCAGTCACGCTTTGATTGTGACTGTTCATATGAGTACCATGAGGATCTTGAAGTACATGGGTTCATACGACACATCGCATCCCACTAACGCATCCACTCACGAAAAATATGGTTTCCTGATATTTTTGTATGGGCTTGACCTTTCGACATCAATAAAAAAAAATGTTTGTTATAAGAATGGGATATTTCTAAAGATTAAATCACAATCCACATCGTTAGACAGGAGCACGGACAATATTTTCAATAATTTCATAGTTAATTTGGGGGGCATCGTGGCGTTGACCTTTGGCATATGACGTTTTCTTCATCCAGTACCTGGCTACCATATCGTCTCAAACTGATGTATCTCCTCAAACAAACAAACAAACAAACTTAATGATTTTCTGATTTTTAGGCCTTAGTGACCTTGACCTTTAACGTACTGACCTCAATTTTTGTACGCGACAAATGTGTTACCCCATATATTTATCTCGGAGAAATTGGAGAGAAATTGGACAGAAATTGGGCAATTTATCAAAAAGTTAAGCAACTAAATAACGAACTAACTACACAAACAAAAGGAGAAGGACTTCGCCGGCTATAGCTGACGTATCTCAAAAATATATAAGAGAATATATAGGGTCTCATAGATGATCCGCGCGGTAGTTGTTCCATCTTTCCTCTCTCTGTGACATGTAAAGAAGTTGAAAATGTAAATATATTTTAAGTTTTGTTTTGATCTGAGGTGCAAGTTTAGTTAAGGTGTTTAAATATCCCCCTTGGTATGTGTTCCTTTTGTCAGAAGGTATGAATATACACTCGTTGGTGCTGTAATTTTAGTCAAACGGTGAAACCCACCACCACTCGAAAAATGTACATTGAAATGAAAGGTGTCGATAAACATCTACTGAAGGCGTAGTATTTCCAAGAAACTGTCCACCCTGATGAAAACATGTATACACCCGAAGGGTGTTCGCCCTGGAACAAGCTGATTAAAGCCAGATCCATGATGGGATGTTTTTGACTTACGTCTGCTATAGCTGGCGAAGTCCTATATGGAATACACGTTCTTCTTCATCTCTTTCTCTTTCTCCAGTCTTTTTTATTTAGTTTCTTAAGTTTTCAACATGAGCAGTGTGACTAACGTCACAGGACCTACGAAGTACAGTAGGCATTAGGACTCGAACGCGAACTGAACTCTTGGAAATCCCCACTCCCAGTTGAAATCCTGCCTATATTAAGCTGGGCACTGCCCAAGTCAGAATCGCCACTGATTTTCATCAAAAATCACCAGAAATTTCCATCAAAAATAGGTCAGCTCAGAACTTGTTGGTAACAGTCTCCTAATGCGCCTTCATTCCAAAATAAATAACGATCACCGATTTAATTTTACATTTTTTTTTTAAAGGAAACAGATTGAATAATATAGGTTCACTAGATTTCAAGCTTTACGTGTGAAAATACATCTACATCTCTTTAGTGGTTTTTAGTGCCCTTGTCCAGGATCAAAACAACTTTTTAAATCACATTATTTTCTCAACAATACACCAAATGTTTATATATAGTACTATAGTATAGAAAGGTAGCATTTATGTAGTTTACGGTAATTCAACTCGAGACCAACACCTTCTATGCACAAGATAATAATGATTCTATGTGATTCTCTTGAGCATAACCGGTACAAAGACGAATAAATAGCGTCTCTACATCACGTTGTTATCTAGATATATGAGACAACACATTTTGGGTATCGGCAATCTGATGAATGTACTATTCCGGTTTCCTTGTTTCACATTATATTCTATGGCAGTTGATCGGTGATTTTCTTTATGATAAACGTTAAACCACCTCAGCTTCGTTGTGCAAACAGCGCTGAATTTTTTAGGGTATATGCAGTAGGGTATTTTTAGCCGGAGAGTAACTGATAGGCCTAGTCATTAAATGCGATAAAACGCTGGAGCAAAACGGACCACAGTTTTCTTGGCAATGATGACATGTTTGGATGTGAAACAGGATACACGTTACAGGCTACAGCTTACATATATATAACAATATACTGAAGTGTTAATTATAAATCTAATTTTAATCAGAATTATTTCAGATCAGAACTTGCTGGTAACAATGCCCTAATGCACGTTCATGCCAAAAATCAAGGTTCTAATGTCAACGGTTCTCCTTATTTTGCCGACGAAAGGATTCGGATGGACTCACTCATTACCGGACAATTTGCGATCTGTAGCCTACTTCGTAGGAACAAATTGACCAATTTCTCTCAAATTTAACCAGGATAAAAAATACGGCGTCAAGCAGATATCTCGTTCCAGAATTGAGGTCAGTAGGTCAAAGTTCAAGGTCACCGTGGTATTGAAATCAGAGAATCATCGAATATCAGTTTTTGTTTGAGTGGATAATCAGTTGGGGACGATATGCCAGGTACTGAAATGATGAAAGTTCAAACAGGTCAAAGGTCAACGCTATGGCGGCCCGTCTCCCAACAGGACCACATTGAAAAGATATGCCATTACTAAAGTCCAAGGATGTGCATTGTGATCAAACTTCAGGAATACTTAAAGAATATGGCAAACAAGAAAGCTATTAAGGTCAAAAGGTCAAGACTGATGGCGATAACAAAAACTCAGAAAGCCATTGAAAATCGCATTTTTATGAGTGGGTGCATTAGTGGGACGCGATAAGATTGAGGTTAAATGGTCAAAGATCACTGACCACCAGAGTTACACATTAGACTCATAGATTTTGTTTTAATGACGTAATCCTTAGTGCCACCAATTAGGCTTTTGTTAGATATAGACTATTTCAGAGATCGGGGATTTGCTGACACGAAAATAGCAAATTCGCGACCGCTCGGCCGATTCCGTCGGATTCATCTGGCCTCGCGCATTAATGTGGAGGGATTTTTACAGCTCTCAGCTATATTCCCTTGATTCTGCCCCCGAAAGACCTCGTCTACTGCGAGGTGTTTTTTCTCTGGGCTGCTCATGATTCTGTTTGTAGGGAAGTCGTAAGTAGTGTAAAATGAGCGCTTTAGGTCGGATGATCATGATCAAGATAAGGGTAGCCACTGAGAACTGAAATTGAAGTCACACATAAAGGACAATTAGCCGGTGCGTTACAGGACCACACATAAAGGACAATTAGCCGGTGCATTACAGGACCACATATAAAGGACAATTAGACGGTGCATTACAGGACCACACATAAAGGACAATTAGCCGGTGCATTACAGGACCACACAAAGGACAATTAGCCGGTGCATTACAGGACCACACATAAAGGACAATTAGACGGTGCATTACAGGACCACACATAAAGGACAATTAGCCGGTGCATTACAGGGCCACACATAAAGGACAATTAGACGGTGCATTACAGGACCACACATAAAGGACAATTAGACGGTGCATTACAGGACCACACATGAAGGACAATTAGACGGTGCATTACAGGACCACACATAAAGGACAATTAGACGGTGCATTACAGGACCACACATAAAGGACAATTAGCCGGTGCATTACAGGACCACACATAAAGGACAATTAGCCGGTGCATTACAGGACCACACATAAAGGACAATTAGCCGGTGCATTACAGGGCCACACATAAAGGACAATCAGCCGGTGCATTACAGGGCCACATATAAAGGACAATTAGACGGTGCATTACAAGACGACCCATAAAGAAATTGACTTTTGCCGGAGTTCTAATTAGAATTTGCTTAAGATTGACAATAACAATCAGAAAAATTAAGGACTCAATTAATTGATTGACCTCATCAAAGTTTCAAATGCGTAAGGTATCTTGGATATTCTTTGTGCGTGGAACAAACATCTGAGCTTTTACAGGTGATCCGATTATTATCAATTTTATGTGGTTCCGGTCTGACATTGAGTGAATAAATTATGGCATAAATGATTCAGGTATGAAATGAGGTCTAGATTAATAATATATAATTGAATCTATGTGCATTTCTTCTCTTTCATTTGTAATGCCTTAGATCTCAAAAGCTTATTTGGTCATAGCTGCCAACTGTGTTGATTTTTCCCAGCCATGGTCTGCATTGACCATGATGCCCGTGCACTGACAAATCAGCCATTTTATTATGCCTGTATTTGCTCCAAAAAGTCTCAATTCTGTCTCACATATGGCGTAAGGATAGAAGAGATGTTACCCATCATTATCATTTTGATTTTGATTTTCCCACATTCATCCTTTTTTAAATTAAAAAAAAACCAATTAATTCAATTTAATATCATAAATTTAGGAGAACCTCAAATATTTATATGTTATTCATGAGTCAGCCTGGAGGAAATTGAGCTGATAAAAGTCAAAACTATAGCCAAAGTGACGATTTGGAGTGCTCTGGTCAAATGTGAGATTTGTCTTGACAGGTATCGGTCCACCAATATTTTCGTTACTTGTTGTGTATTAGCATAACAAATTAAATTCGCTTGGCATGACAATATTCACCTTGTGGGACATCAACTGTAAAAGTCTCGGGGAAGTTCACCATTAAAATTTCAGCTTTCCGCCATGGACAGCTGACCGGTATTACCGAATGCAATTCAACTTGTAAATAGAAAGCCTTCTCACCTCCATTGATCATGTATTCTTTCACCATGTTTTCTCCCAAAGTGACCCAAATCAACACCAGGATGTACAGTCTGCAATTTGAAATATCACATTTTATAAAGCTTATAAAATCCCGAAAGATGTGCTGTCAAATTTCTAAATGTGGTTTGTGGGTAATGAACCGGAAGTGATTAACTCCGGTCTGATTCAAACTAGGATGCGTAGAAATGAGCTACGCAATAACAACGTCAGTCAAGAATGATGGCGACAACACCACGTGGGGACAGTTCGCGAAGCGAAACTCAACTACCCAGAATTGTACGGGAGAAGCTCATATAGCTTCACTGAACACTTTGAGGGTCACATTGGAAACCTTGGATTGATTCCATTGACCTTATTGACGTGAGTCGGGAATTTCTGTGAGTAATGGCTCATCTCGAGAAACTTCGAGATATGGGAAGGGCCAGATTCACTCACGCCAGTATGGATATTTTCTTAATCAAATTGGTATATTTTCGTTTCACAGTGAGAATGTGGCGTTTGAAGTTTCTAGTCATAGGGATTGACTTTATTTGATAACCGTTTCTTCATCTAGATGATTCAGACTGACTTCCATTTTGAAAACAGCACAACGTATTTTCGGAAGTGTCTTCAGGTAGATTCTGTAAATCTCCGTCTACTTTCGTGCGAAAACACCACGGAAATTGCGTTAGCCAATTTGCTTGTGTTGTTGTTGTTGACAGTACTTTTGCAAGTCATGTGATGCCTCACATTAACAAAAGTGCCCTTCTACGACCCTAATAAATTTTATGAAGTTGCATGGAAACTAGTAGCCGTTCTGTGAAAAGATCATTAAATACTCATCAAAGATGATCACCGGATTTGATCAAGGTTAGAGGCCAGTCATGCTATAACTAGACGGTTGAGTTGGTTCACATTTTTTCTCAAATTCATTGTCGGTATAGTATCCTAGCAATCAGCAAATACAATATTTTCTTTGTTATAATTGGTCAGATAATGTATCATTACACATCGATGACTGTCCTACTCAAGAAGACCATGTGCCATTTTCCGTCTCTGGAGATGATGACCGAGAGCTTTACCTGGCCTCGTGGCTTGAAACAGTACTGTATCATGATAGTGATCCTGTTTACTCATCAAAAGACGAACCACACCCGCAGCTTAAGCGATGCCCTTTGTTGACAAGGGAAGGCCCCCTACATTCCGTCTTAGATAGCCCATAGTTTTGAAACAGAATCTCAATAAACGGGCCCCACAGAATCGCTATTGTCAGTATTATTATTTCTGGCGTGTTCAATGCAGGCCAATGTGTACCCTTTGGACTGAAGAGCTCTCCATACAATAAAGGAGCAATTGTCAGGGTAGTCTGAGTTGAGTTTACAGCCCAACAGGTGACGATAAAGTGAGCTGACTGTTTTCGTTCCCACATTCCTTCAATTTGCCTTCATTGTCGCATTAATTACAAATACTCGTCATTCAAAATGTGAGAATTAGTTCAAAGACCCTTGGACGGACTTTGTAATGCCAAGCTTTACAAGAAAGTAACGTGAAAACGTCGACATATGGGTAATTGTCTTCTGTTTTGAAATACGGTATTAGATTCTGAATCAACAAAATAAATCCGAGAAATTCGTAATTTCCTGAACAGTTTCTTCCGCACGAATGTGTACGATGCTGATTCATAGAAATTTAATTTTTGTAATCCATATAAAAACTTCAGTGTTGTATAAGAACAGTACAAGATAAGTTTCTTTTGCTTCTACATTACTCTCCCTGCATGTGATGAAATATCAGCCTCTAACTAATTGCGATAAATGCCTAAATTACCAAGATCGCCAAGTAGCTTTTTTTGATCGACTAAAATCCAGTTTCATGCGTGGATCTTCGCAATTATTTAGTGGTCAATATTTCATTATGTAAGTCAGGAAATATCTGATTGTGCTGATTTTGGATTGCCCACGCCCCGCCGGCCTCCCCAGTTTTAGTACCATCACAGATTGAGGAGTTGTTCCCCGAGTAAACATCGTATACAAAAGAATTTTTCTGGTCACTTTTCCTTTAGTAACTCACTGAAGTCATTGGTAAGTTAGTGTAAATAATTTGCTGACCCCATGACTGGTGTACTTTCATTATGCAAGCGAAAAGATCTCGCGAGATAACCCAAGGGAAATTTACTTTGATAGATCAAGAAACTTAATGAATCATGATACACATTTTATCCCATGAGATAGGGTATATATGATCAAACACAATCGATAATCCATCTAGTAATTTCAAGAAAGGTTTTTTACACAGGAAATCGACACATTTATGACGTCATTTGTGAATAGTTCCTTCAAATAAATTTTATGCAAACCAAAGTTCCCTTTTGCACATTAAAAGACGATCAAGTCAAGGTTTGACTACAATTTAATTGAAGTTGTAAAAAATCTAACACATCATCAAAGCACAATCAATATTAGGTGCATATTTTGATATTCGGGCATGAATTCAGGAGTTTTTATAGCGGTTTTAAACAGCTGTTATTTCCAATTCCCAACCAAACTGGAGAAGAGTACAATATAGAATTGTTATGAGATGACCCTGTAACGTCACGTTACAAGAGAGTGTCAAATTAAACTTCGACCAAATCTGATAAGCGACTAGCGAGGACCGACGAAATCCCTTTTGAGTAAACCGTTTGATGTCTGTTCCGAACACCATTTGCTCAAATTAATTTTAATAAATATGTAAATTTTTAAGCTACTTATAATCCTAATCTTTCAATTCATTATATAGCTGGAGCACTCGTGTGCTGAGCGTAAGGTCATGCAATGTTATGTTAGATTGTATTCGACGAGATATGATTAAAATGTAACAGAGGGACGCGTGTGCAATACCACTCAGTATTGACACTAACTCTTAGTCCAAGCGATATGGTAGGATGCAATTGAGCACATCTGTTCTTGCCTTATTCAAGTTAAGAATTAGGTGAATACGCCAGTTTCGACATTGTAATTCATGTCGAAGGAATTTTTGTGTTCCACGACGAAGTGAGAGAGAGCTGGGGTGTGTGTCATGTGGAAGAGGGATACGGTCTTTTTCTTACCCATGCGATTATTCTCAGATGCAACCACCTCACTCGGCATGGTGGAGTGAGCCTGTGAAACAGAGCATGCGCTGTGGGAAGGTTGCCTCAGAGGTAATGAAATAATTGCTCTAGCCCTATGGGTAATCCGTCGCCCTCGAGCATGATACAAAACATAATTGAGTACATGTATATTCATCGGAAGATATTTTTCGAAAGGGTTTTGGACAGAGACAAAAAATACGAAGTTACTGTGCATGCTGGACGATTGTGCGTGACATGATGTCATGAATTGCACGGGTATTTTGATTGTGGTTGAGGGCTGGGTACTTGCCGATCTATGAAAGAGTTTCTTTTAAAAACTTTGGTGGCTCGTGGTTGCTGTATTTGGCCATGTCTGATGAGTGGAAGTGTCGTTTTGAAGCCAAAATTATCTGTAACGTTTCGTTTATTCTTGCCGAGAATCCACAGTGTGCGTTCGTACCACAGTTGCCTGGGCTGTGGGATATTGGATGGTAGATGTCTACGTATATTTTCAATAAATTAAGAAAATTATATAATTTTTTTTTTCAAATAAATTTTTTTAAAAATATTTTGAGTCAAGATAAAAGAGGAAAACATTTAGAAAAATATTTTAAAAAAATATATACTTGAAAAAAAAAAATAAAATAAATAATTTTCATAATTTATTGAAAATATACGTAGACATCTACAATCCTATATCCCACATCCCAGGCAACTGCCCACATCCCAGGCAACTGTGGTGAGTAATTGGAATTTTCTTAAATATAGTCAGTCCCAGGCTGATCAAGAGAGTTCGCTGTCATTATTCTCGTTTTATGAGCCAAATTTAAGGATATTTTTTTGTCGTTTATAAGAATGAAATTTACTTTCGCATGCTTTTTTGAGCTGAATGTGGCGCAAATTGGATATTGAATTCCAGTAGCCAGTCGTTCATTGAGGGATGTTGTTGCTGGTGTTACACGATTGGTGTTGCCCTAAAAAAGTATCAATATCTAGAAATTAACAAATCACACCAAGCGAATAATTGTATGGTCAATATAGGGTATCTTAATTATAAGTTGATATAATCTGTAATGTTTTGATGTCTTGGAAATAATTTCGAGCAGCAGTCTAGGTAAATCTAGATAACAAGAGAAGAAAAAGCTAACCTCTGACAAATTCATGTGAGCTGTTCACCAGAATATATATTCTCAAAGAGTTCATTACAAACCAAGCACGACAAATTCCACATTGAATTCGACATTGATTGGCGTTTGGATGTAATTAGCTGTACTACTCACCACTTGCGCGAAATGGCCTGTTACTATTTTTGTCACTCGACAATCAGAGCCTTGCTGAGTTGTAACTTTCCGGAGAAGAATGTTTGCCAAGCAAACTGGGTATTGTTCCATATTTTAATATGGTTTATCTGTATTAGTCATTAATATATTAGTATCAAAACAGTGCTCTTCTGATGTGGAGAAGCGGTAAGAAAAATTAACTATTTATGGTATAGTACATGTGTTCCTGTGTGTAAGGTACAAGTAGCGTCATTTCTGAGTTGTTTGACCCAGCTAGCCGCCTGTTTAGATTACCCTGTGTACGATATAATATTCCATGATATTATATTTGAGATTACTGAGATTGTTCAGATGACCAGAAGCGCTCATCATGTCTCACCGTGATACCATTTTGACTGCAATTGTCTCGACCAAGTTCACTTAAACGTTTGTTTATAAAATTGAAGTATTCAAACAAGTAAAACAAATTGACAATTAGGCCGACTTTTCGAAGTCCACGAGTTCTCGTTTTATGCAACTATTCGAGAGTCATACCAAGATATAGAATGTAGTTTTACGAACTCAGATATGGGTAGAGGGTACTGGAAATTAAACAGTTCGTCGCTGAAAACCCCCCCAAATATCTTGATAGGGTCAAATCACTAATGAACTGAACTACCCATGAATATTTTCCATTGCTTAACCGAGACTGGTTCCATAATGGAACACCTACAACTGGGTATAGATAATCATCGGTTATAGAGCACTTTGATAATGACAATTAGGAGAGTAATTAGTCTTCAACAAAGAAAAAGCAAGACCAGAAAAGGGAAGTCAACTTGAAACCTGAAATTATATCACTCGACGAAGGAATATCAATAAAAAAAACTTAATCATAAAAGCAAAAGAATCTGGAGAAAAGCCGATTAAATAGTTTTTCGGTCCAGAAAGAAGAAATTACACAAACCAGTTAGGTGAAACATTATCCCACTATTTTATATATATAATGCAAAAGAAATTGATTAGCGGATGCGTGTGTCGAAGCCACCGTATTCTCGGGTCTGAGTGTTAGGTGTCGACGAATGCTTTCCTATAGAGTCATATGGTTGCTTTTTAATCGCCAGACGTCGTGAATTTTCTCCACCTCTTGCTTATTGCTCCAATTCATATAAACCTTGATCTGAAGGGACTAAATCACCCAGTAAATTACACACTTTAAAAATATGAAACATGACAAATTACAACACATATAAGGGTAGTGGGAAGAGGTGCCGACATACTGACTGCGTCACATGACTTCACAGAATAGTCTTCTAGTTAACCTATTATAAAGCACATACCAAGAATCTAACGATTCGTGATATGTGTTGTATCTCAGGTACGCTTTTATTGTACTTGTTCATGTGGCAACGTGGATGATATGACCACACGGCCCCTAGCAGGACTTGATGGGTTCCCCACAGAGTTCTACAAAGTCTTGTTGAAGAAAATTTCATTTTGACATCACTAAACTTAAGCTTTCAACACTCCGAAACGATGCGTGATAACATGTTTATCTAATAGTACAGTTAGCTGCATTAACTCGAGATATGGATTACTTCGGATTAAAATGACGTCAAGTCCTGAATGCATCTAGTGCTTTTCATAACGATGGTGTCATGGCTTTGCTGGCGAAAATCGTTCTACCCACATTTCCGAACAATGGAGCAATTTTTTTCTCCACAAGCTGTTGTGATGTCATATAGTCATTTTACGAATAATACAAAATAAGCTAACCCAGTAGTCACTCCATCCCAGTACTCGCGCCAATCTCAGGAAGGATGACACTAAATAAGCCGAAAATCTTCTTTCGTAAACATCTTCTCGTGAGAAACCGGTTCAGATTAGATGCTGTAAGTTAAGTAATCGGAGACCCACAGAATAGTGCATAACAAGGGTTCCCGACTCTCCACATTCGGGACATCTCGGGAAAGATCGGCTATGCCGAGAGACATCGAAAGATGGATTCTCTGTAAGGCTGCATAACACTTGTTGTACTTTTAAATAATTCATACTCTGAATATTATTATCAAGTCACATAAACTGTGATTATCTCACGCATTTGGTGACAATTTCAATTTTTTAAACATGGCGAATAGCTGGGAGACCGGTATATAATATTAACGGTGATAAAATCATAGAGTGATACTTGAATCGACGTGTTAATAGCACAAATTGCCTGCACGCGACGATTTGGGGTCACTCATAATAGGCCGTTTATCTTTTGTTTACTTTGATAGATAAGAATGTTTATATTCAACACCTGAGTCACACCTGTTTGACCAGATAACCTGGATAGCTGGGCCTCGTGGATGAACGTCTAGACGACATGTTGGGCTAAACAGTAACACCATAACTTTTATATAAAATCCATGCACCAACATACCTCTACCTTTTATCACCTTCAGCCTATTAGCATCTATGATATAGCGAGTTTCATTCTTCAGCTAATATTTTGCCCCACGCCCTTTTTACTCCTCATTTCTCCATATCCACCGAGAGAAGAAGAACAAGGTATATAGTGCACTCGCTGATAAATGAACGAACAGTTCAAAATATTGTGGCTTGAAAGTCAGGTCCGAAATAAATCGCTGTAGGCTGTAGTGCTTGTAATTTATTACAAATTTACAGAAATAGAAAAAAGGAATGATTAGTTCGTAGTCGATTATTTTTCACAGATGCTTATCATATGGGAGGGGGGAGGGGGGTAATTCAGAGCCAGTGGCCCTCGAGAGACCTCTATTATATTTGATGTTGGCCAAGGTCATGAATAAATCAAGATTTAGAAACACTTTAACGAGGATTTTCTGAATGATATAGGTATCATGCATACTGCGTTGGCCGACACGGAACATTGACAGTTTTAGTTTTTCTTGTTTTCGTTACATTTTCTTTGATTTTTTTTTCGATTTTTTTCAATTTCCTCGCCTAATTCTTGAGACAGTTTCTAGTTCAGCGCTGATTTTATTCACATTTCTCACATTTCTCTTAACCCTGTCACCTTTTCCTCGTCAGATATTTCTCAGCTTTTGTTCACCGAAACAACTTTTTCAACTTTTCCAATTCCAACTTTACGCCGCGGTGGAAACTTTTACACCATGGAAAAAGGTAAATCGTTAAAACGCCGGCTAAACTGTTACACGGCGACATAATGGTTTCGACCGCGGTGTAAAGATTTGTTTTAAGAATTTGGCTTTCCGTGAAAAATCCCAAGCTGACGAACATGTTAAACGAGAAAATCGAACAACAAAAGTGAAAAATAACGAAAACATGGGGAAAAATATCAGTGTCTTCTATGAGCCACAGTAATATCCAGCTCCTGTCTCACAGGACGATAGTGCAATATTGAGTTCATAAATATTTCACGTAGCATATTGTCACAGGTCACATATTGCTACAAAATATATTACCACTCATTTAATAGTCTTAAATGGTGTTATTGCACATGCTACCAGCCAATTACGGAAACGATGCATTCGTGTCTAGCATGAAGACACTTTTTTAAACCTACGTGAAATTGAGACGAGAATTGACAGTTTTGTTCCATTGTACGACATTCGATATTTCATGAAAAGTTTGACATCCATACTGCGTTACCGGTGTTAAAATAACAAATTGTAACAAACGGTGTTCAAAACCATTGACACGCATAAATCACACATGATTAATAAGATACGCCTGAGGAATTCCCGAAAACAAAATTTGCTTTGGCTTCGTAGATTGTTTTCACTGGACATTTCAGTTCGACATTCTATATTCTTATAATTTTGCTATCTGAAAGGCATCTCAATTTTTTTTTTTTTATTATTATTATTTCATACGCAACTGTATGTCATGAAATAGGTCTTTCGACACGGAAATTATTTTATGGATGAATGCTAAATATTGAATATCGGATCTGACGCCAGCTATCTCCGATGTACATTATGAGAGGGTCAACCAGTGAGGATGAACATTTATACGTATAGCCAAAATACTACTGAGCCGACACAGTGAACCTATAGATACAACACTACTGCGTAGCAGACAAAGTCTGGAAGTGTCGAGTTTGTTAGAGGGTCGAAAGACTCAGGCTAAAGATTCTACACTATCAGTATACAATTGAGCCCACACAGCCCGGATGTAGCTCGGATGTAGATGCCTTACAGTGGAGCCGACACAGTCAATATCCTATTGAGCCTACACTTTCAGGATATGACCGACACATTCGGGAAATATCTTGAAATAAGAAAGGAAACTGGATGAACGGAAACAGGTCTTTGTGTGTCCTCTCGGAACAGTTGATGAACTCTCAAATTCGACCAATCAAAACCGCAGACTAGAAAATTTGCCATAAGAGTTATCTCCTCCAGTGTACAGTATTTCAAATAAATCATCAAGGTTGTACCTGATCGGCGGTGATCGAGAAATATCCAAATACTGTTAGTAATTCATCTCCAGATGTCCCCTCACGAATGCCGTCCTCGATCCCATTTTGATCCCTTAAAAGGAATATTCGTGTCATTGACCCGCTCTTTCCAGGAAATTGTCCATACAACACATTCCCACTTCTCCAGAGGCACGAAGCCTCGATGCCTCTGGCTGAAATACCTCACCGAGTCTTTATTGCGTGTACGAATAAACGTCACACCTATCGAAACCTGTGACTTACGAAAACGACCAATCAAAAACTCATTTTACTACGGCCTCAGAATACTACGCAATTATGAGATAACGCACGCGCACAAAGAGATTCCATGCAGGGGCGTCGAAGCACGATTGAAAGTGGGGTGGGGGGGCGGGGGGCTGAACCCTATAGCGGGCATGTTAAATGCTGGACTGGTACTATCTAAGATAGGACTCATAACATTGTAGTCTCAAAAAGTGAGGGGGGTGTAGCCCCCCGGCTCCCCCCGGATCTGCGGCACCTGTCATGTTCGTGCCAAATAAAGAATTCAAATTTTAGTTACATGCCCCATACAGCAACCGTGATTGGACATCCAGGAAGGACCGCCAATACTCTTCCTGGGGTACTTTTCAGTGAGAGTGTCTACCGGAGCTGTCACATCGGCGATTACAACACTGTCCATAGAGAATATAAGTATAAGTCACTGTTTTCCTGACTGTGCTTTCTCAATATCAGCCTTATACAACTACATATAGTGATGCTCCTGTAAACTGTGAAACTGTTAGCCAAATTCGTCTCCTGTGCTCTACCTTCCACAATTCCTACGACTCACAATATTACCATGTAGGCCCAAAGAAACACGAATAGACAGTAACCACATATTATCATTAAAAACTGATGAGAAATAAAATCATCGCATCATTGAAAACTGTTGGCGATTGGCACCGAATGGATAACGACCGACTAGAAACTAAACTTGTTGTTTAGATAACTCTGTAGCATCTGAACGAATGGCGGATGATGACACTGACAGACTTTCCAGAGAATGTCGTGGATTAGTCGTTCTGGTTGTCACATCATCGTTGGGGTCACTGGAACTGAGGCTGGGGCTCTTCACTGTCCATTACTGTCATCTGTTCGCCTTGCGGGTCACCAACGTTTAGATCGAGTTACGCCGTTCCGTACATCCATTTAGCATCAGACGTCCTCCACAAAATTGCATGCACTTTGTTCTTCCAGCGAGACTCGAGTTCTTCATCCCATGCGGACAGCTTTCTGACGAAGTCCCTGGTGTTTGGCAAGAAGATGCTACTACTCACCATTCCCCATTTCCTCAGCATTTTTGTATGTTGTATGCGTGACGCTGCGTCATTTCACTCTGTCTTTGTAATGGCAAAATAGCGATATTATCGTTTCTGGTGCAGATGTACTCCCGAGTACTAGCTGATTCAAATGACTCTCATATATTTGCCAGGAACCCAAAATATAGAAAGCTTCAGTAGAGAGACCTTCTCAGCTGCTGCTTTGCAAGAGTATGTTTGTTTGGAGAACCGTGTGAAGTTGTGTACCAGGACCAAGAGATTTTTAAGCCCCCCCCCCCCCCCCCATCGCACGTATCCAAGTGGAGGAAGTAAAGCTTTCAGATGGAGATCAGGTTGCTATGACCATCAAGGGAGAAGAAGTCGACAATGTAGGGAATTTGTCCTTGCTCATATCTAATCGATCTTATATGGCATGCAACAATGCTAGGACTCCATTCCCACTAAGACATCCTATTTTATTTTTAAGGTTCTCCAACCTGAGGTGATGTCAGCAATGACAAAACAAGCTGTGGCACAATATTACCAGCACAACACCACGTTAGTCGAGACAGACCATCGCTGATGGGTAAAGGAAAATAGTACACAATAAACTCATCAAACGTGGCCAAATCGTCAGAGACGGATAGTATGTATATCGACTCATCACTTATATATAGTAGCATCACTTTCTTGCATTCCCTAATAGCATTTCCCAGGAGCTCGACGTTTTAATATACGAACATTGTTTCCTTTTATATGGACACACCATATTAACCCTATAATATCGAAGGGAGCATTCCAGACCAGACAACTTGGGAGGGTCATGCACCTGTGATATTATATTGAGACAATTGGCAAGGTAACATATGGAATTATCTGTTATTGAATAGGATGTAAGGTTGGGAATGTAAAAAAGAAAGAAATGCAGATCCTACTACGGAACTATTCCAGTTTATGGGCATTATCTTATGCATAAGTCCGAAGAAGCTATGTAACTAAGTATTTACCTCATGAAGGGCCTTCGTCAACAGGGTTGCAAGAAGCTTGATGGTGCAGCTTCTAGAACCAGCTATGAATCTAGCTTTGTATGGTGATTTATGCATTTTTGTAGTCCGTTATACTTTTGGTATGTCGTTATGATTGGTTGAAGAAGAAATACCTCTTTCCTTGAGAAACGTTCTGTGATTGTTAAATAAATCTTCCAGAGTAAATGAAGTTTGGGACTAAGTAGACGTATTTGATGATGGTACGCTTACCTGCAATTCCTTAGCCAGCACCTGGTAACAGTAACATTTACATATTAATATTATATTATTTGGAGCTTTGGCTGCTGAGACTATGACGAATTTACTCTGGGGATTTGCTAAAACTGCTTGCGAATTGAGGCTTCTCGGTATTCGCTTTGCTTGGGGAAGGGTACTTCTGTCAATATGGCGGATTGTTTCAACGACCTTGAGCTTGGTGCGGTCCAGCCAATCAGCGAGTACTGTAGGTTCAACTTAGACCAATCAATAACGTACTGTTCCAATACAGTCAGGACTATCTTCTGGTTGGCCTTCAGATTTATTCTTCTCCGCCCTCTGTATTTAAGTCCCTTCATCATGAGTGTTCTTAGGTTCTTATCACTCACTATATCAAGGTTACCAGTCACATTGCATGGTGCATAGATAAAGTTCGACGATTCACAATCACAAATATAGCCGCCCGACGTGTATGAGTTCCAGTCAAACTCCTTGACAGCATTAGAGTAATTGAATATTTTGGTGACTACATATTTAGTATACTTATATGAAATGCAAGAGTGTTCTGTGAATGTCCAGCAAACCGAAGTATAATTGTGAATATAAATACATCAAAGAGAATTCATTATTTGTTATGATGCAGATATCATCGTCAAGATAACCTTATTTATTTGTCAATACAATGATTACAGTCACCCACAAGGG
This sequence comes from Hanleya hanleyi, assembly GCA_036873755.1. NCBI lineage: Eukaryota > Metazoa > Mollusca > Polyplacophora > Lepidopleurida > Hanleyidae > Hanleya > Hanleya hanleyi. The sequence continues at coordinate 146,531 of JAVTVY010039180.1, read as the reverse complement.
GTTGGGTTCGGACAGATTGGTTTATTTGGCGTCCTTTTATGCTTAAATGATTCTTCAGGATGATGGATTTGAAGTTCAATATTCAGTAAGGTAGGTCATAGGAAAGGAGTAGTCACGGTAACATACGAAAAACTTCCTTATGTGTTGCATTAGTAATGCCAAAAATTTATGTATTTAATTTTAAACAAAAAGCTGTATTTCGTACAGACAAAGTACCCACGTATTGAGGATGAGACAAATACCATCAATTGACCAAGAGTGGTCCCCCTTGAACATACATAGGTGGCGCTATATTGAATAACATTGGCAGCCCAAATTCCTGACAGACGCTAGACCAGGCTGACTGAAGTGCAGGATTCAAAATGTTTTTGCTGTGTTAGAATATGAATTTGGATTTGGTTGAGCTTAATTTGTGACACACGTATAGGTGAGTCGTCACTCTCTGAAAGTTACATCATTTCATACTTTGATATTTTTACGAGAAATTCATTTTTTAGGAAAATTACAACACATATAAGGGAAGTGAAAAGAGGTGCCGACATACTGACAGAGTCACATGGCTTCACAATATAATCTTATGGTTAACCTATTCTAAAGCACATACCAAGAATCTAACGATTCGTGATATGTTTCGTATCTGAGGTACGCTTTAATTGTACCTGTTCATGTGGCAACTTGGATGACATGACCACACGGCCCCCAGCACCGGCATAAGTAATATTTTCCCTTCTATTTCACAGTGTTATTCCTGGGAGTTGCTGGAATCCACACTGGTCTTCAAGAGAAAATTTAAAAAACAGTTAAGATACACTTAAATAACTCTTACCATCAAATCTTCTTGAAATAATATTCGTTGTAGGAATATTGTGAGAAATACTCAGAAACTTGTCAGACAAGACCAAATGCCTCTAATTCTATGATAATTAACATCCACTGACAGCAAAATACGATCTCCGGTACTATATTTAGTAAATTATGTTGTAAATAAATATTTGATTGTTAATCCGTGACTTCACACGTTTTTCTGCTACGTTTTCCTGTTATTGTAAAATTGACGTAACAGAAATTGGGGGCCTGCCCGTGAGCTTTGTTTACATTATAGCTGCCAGCTGATCAGCTTTGCAACATAGTTCTAAATTGATACATTGTCTAACTCAGGGAGCAGTCCAGTAAATCTAGCGCATTTTTGGGGTTAACCCACCACAAATTGCAACATAATTTATTTCACTGCTGTGCATTTCAGAAAGGCATGTTAGAATAACATACTAAAAGTCTACAATCCCATAAACATGGGAAATATCTTAAATTTCAAGTTGAAATTTGAGGTATATTTCGCAAAATTTCAGTGTTTACCTGTCTCTTGCTCCTATAAGAACACCTTGTACTTGGTACTAAGCGTGAAAGAAATGGGTCATTACTTACACTCATTCCATTCGTTATCATATCAAGGTTATACTCAGCCTAAAATAATACCCTTGCTCGAAAATATTTATGGAGAAATTCAAAATGGCGTATGTATGGGGTCATTCTAAATCTGAACTTTTTACCATTTTCATGACAGTCCAGGCAATCTATCTGGGTTTTTTTAGCTGGACCCAAAACAAATTGCAACAAAATTTTTTCACTGGTATGCATTTCTAATAGGTCCCCAGAACAACATACTAAAAGTCTAACAAAATCTATTTGGTGGAGATACGACTTTTTCTAAAACATAGATACACCATCATGCTTCATATAAGAAGGTAGAAAATATTGGTTTGTCTCTGAATAGGGACAGTTTATCATCCAGAAATCCAATCAATACATGATGATCAAGGATACATTATTCTATGGTGGTGAAAGCATTTGCATTCCCAATGGATTTGCTCATAAAAGTAGATAGCAAAACGATAGTTCAGCACCAGGGTATATAATCATACATGGTAATATCCTGCCAGTTGGCATTATTTCCATTAGCAATGTTATTCGAAGGGGAAATGACAAGCTGTGATCTATTTTCTTTCAACCTATGACAATCACAGATAATAGTTCCATATATTTACAAAGATATAACTCTATTATCACAAGCACATAGCAAGTGTTAGGTCCGACATTCAATAGAGTTTTTACCTTGTTGAAAAAAATGCAGCCTTGCCAATCAGGAGAGAGAGAGAAATTAGATTCAACGTCGCGTTTAGCAATAGTTCAGATATATAACGACAATCTGCCAAACATTTATGATCCATCACAATTGTTTGTAAGACAAATGCTGTTGATGAAAGAAGAATAATTATGCAGATCCTAATATATCTTTAATTATCAAACAAATAATACTTTGAATTATAGGCAAAGTTGACGGCATAACTTATCATGTTTCATTTTACATTCTGGTTCATGGTAACATTATTAGGGGAAGTGACTTCTCATACATATAGTTGATGTCTTTTATTGTTATTCCTCATGAACACTGCCATAAGTTTGGAATATTTCACAGCACTATCAATCCCAATACCAGTCTTCGCCAATGTCATTTTCAAAGGTCTGAGTTTGATGAGTTTGATGAGTTTGCACAGCTCAGTCGTTTGCATTCTCCACACACACTTGAACAATCCAGGCCATGATCCTTAAAGACGCATCTGCTTCAGCTGCAATCCTTCTTGTAGTTCCACCTGATAACCTCAAGTAACCCCTGAAGCTGGTGGCAGATCAGTTTTCGCAGGGAGAAACCGATTGAATTGTCCACTCCCATTTTTGTGGCTGCAATGGATGGTATTCCCCTCAAGTCAATTCCTTCGTCTGGGTTACTATTGTATAAACATATAAGCGTTTTCTATGCTGCTGCAATAAATGACCTTCGTCGGGACTCCCATATGACAGTTGTCTTCTTCAAGGCAGCACCTTTGTCAATGCCATATGGTCGGAATACTGTGTCACAGCCCAGAATGGCATGCACAAGCAACATATTTGTACAGACTTGCATTCCCAGTACATCCTTTATCTTCTTGACATTCCAAACTCTCCGGCCCCGCTAGTGACATGGTCATTCAGTCAAAGAAAGACGAATTCCTAGCAAACAACGGCAACAAGTAGCAGTTCATTACTCTTATGAGTGACCAGTTGGAAAGGGCGGGATGTTTCATATGCAGATGTTTTTATTGTAAAAGCTGCCGTTTAACCGACTGAAAACATCAAAACTTTGGTTGGTGATGATATTGACCTGTTTGTTAGTTCTGCACTGCTTTCATGCAGACATGGATGACAATGACATATACTTTCAGCCAAGCGAGAATACAAAGAAACGGATAGTTTGGAATGTCAAGAAGACAAAGGCTGTGCTGGGAATGTAAGTCTGCACAAATATGCTGTTTGTGCATGCCATTCAGGACTGTGACACAGTAAACTGACCATATGGCATTGGCAAATGTGCGGCCATAAAGAAAACAACGCTCAATGAGCTATTTCGCCAACAAGCTGAAGTGTTCAACCAGGCCATTGGGAGTCTCGATGGAGGTTATCTATTGCAGGTGCTTGTATGTCTATACAATGGTAACCCTGACGAAGCAATTGGCTGCATGAGATACAAGCGTTTCTGTGACAAAAACGAACCATATATGTGCAGGTACAAAACCTTCCACCAACATCAGCATCCGCTAAGTATCAAGGCCCGCGTGTTTAGTGTGGAAAGGGGAAGACCATCCATTGCAGCCACAAGAATGAGGGTGGACAGCTTCTCTCTGTGAAAACTGAACTTCCACCAGTTCCACTGGCGCTCTTTGAGCTTATCAGGTGCAACTGCAAGAAAGATTGCAGCTGAAGAAGATGCATCTGTAGGAGCATGTCCTATATTGTTGAAAATGTAAAATGAAACATGGTAAATGGCATGGTAGAACGTCATGGTAGAACATCAAGTTTGCCTATAATCTAGATTATTATTTGTTTGATAATTAGATAATAGGATCTGCATAATTAATCTTCTTTCGTCAAAACATATCTGACACACAATTGCGATAGATCATTAATGGTTTGCAGAGCTGTATTTTTCAACAAGGCGCATGTTGTGATAATAGAGAGATATCTCCATGAGTGGATTGGTGGAGATATTGTCTATGACAGTTATCGGTTGAAGGAAAATATATCACAGCTTGTTATTTCATTTATTTTGGGAGAGAATTCCTCTTTCAGATGATTATGCTAATGGCCAAAATGTTAACTGACTGAATATTACCATGTATAATTCATATAGCCTGATGCTGAACTATCAGTTTGCTATCTACGCTTATGAGCAAATCCACCGGGAAGACATATGTTTTCACCATCATGGCATACTGTACCCTGGGTCATGTATTAATTGGATTTCTGGATGATAAACTGTCCTTATTCACGGAAAAAACAATATTCTACCTTGCTTATACGAGGCATAATGGCCTATTATGTATTATAAACTGGTATGTTGTTCGGGAAACCTATTAGAAATGCATACCAGTGAAAACAAATCTGTTGCAATTTGATTTGGGTCCAGCTAAAAAAAACAGATAGATTGCCTGGACTGTCATGAAAATGGTAAAAAGTTCAGATTTAGAATGACCCCATACATCCGCCAGTTTGAATTTCTTCATAAATATTTTCGTGCAGGGGTATTATTTTAGGCTGAGTATAACCTTGATATGATAACGAATGGAATGAGTGTAAGTAATGACCCATTTTTTTCACGCTTAGTACCAAGTACAAGGTTTTCTTATAGGAGCAAGATACAGGTAAACACTGAAATTTCGCGAAAAATCCCTCAAATTTCAACTTGAAATTTAATATATTTCCCATGCATATCTGTTTGTAGACTTTTAGTATGTTAATCTAGAGACCTTTCGGAAATGCACTGCAGCAAATACAATTCTGTTGCAATTGTGGTGGGTCAAACCTCAATTTGACTGGACTAGAGTACGCTATCAACATGTCAGTTGAACCAGCACAGTTTGTTTCAAAGTCTAGTCAGGAGGTATTTAACGAACTACGCAAAGAGGATGTGTTCGCGCTGTGTAAATTCCTACAAAGTAAAGTTAAAACATCTTTGAGAAAGCAAGAAATTAGCAAACAACTTTGGGATGAAAGTGATTTTGATTTAACTGAGGAAACAGCTGATGATTTGGAAATAAGGAAATTAGAATTGCAATATGAGCTGGAATTAAAGAAATTAGAATTAGAAAAAGACAAAGAATTAGAGAGAGAAAAGTTAGAAAAAGAGGAAAGAGAGAAAGAGAAAGAAAGACAGTTTCAGTTAGAAATGAAGCATATGGAATTACAGTCGCAAACAAGTCCTCCTGCACATGCACCTGTACAATCACAATCAAAATTTGATGCGGCTCGTCAAATATGTCTCGTCCAACCATTTCAGGAAAAAGAAGTTTATAAATATTTTCTGCATTTTGAAAAAAAAATGTTGAAAATTTAAACAGGCCAAAAGAAAATTGGAGTTTACTTCTTCAAAATGTTTTGATCGGAAAGGCAAGGGACACTTGCACTCAATAGCGGAGTCTCCGAACTGTCCGTGTACGAGTAATTTGCCCTTGCCCGCTAGAAGGCGCTCGAGTCAGGGGGGACAAAATGTGGACTGGATAACATGTAAAGAGATAGGGCGGCCTGAAATAGTGACATAAATTGAGCAAACGGCATTTCCAAGAACTTCAAAATTGAGCTGGGTGGCATGACAGATCACCCTTGTCAATTTAATATTTTGTATTTGCACATATCCACGTTCAAGACGACATTTTCTATTGTAACGCCAACGACGTCATTAGATAAAGCGTAATACCCTTTGTTTTACGTCAGGATGCCGTCGTTATATTCGATTGTCGCATGACGTCACAATACAACATTGCTACAAGAGCGATACATTGTATAGGTTTTGTCCTACCCGACTCAAACGCCCACTGGCGGACAGGAGCAAATACTCTTACCATTACAGTTTGGAGACTTCCTTATTGTCGGTAGAGCATGCACCAAATTATGATATAGTGAAGGATTTAATCCTTAAAGGTTATGAATTAGTTCCTGAAGCCTATAGACAAAAGTTTCGTAGTTGTGAAAAAGAAAACTCTCAAACTCATGTAGAATTTGCTCGTTCGAAAGAACAGTTATTTGATAGGTGGTGTGCCTCGGTTAAAATTGACAACAACTTTGAAAGCCTTAGACAGCTTATGCTGGTAGAGGAATTTAAAAGGTTTATCCATGGTGATATTAGAACATTTCTTGATGAAAAGAATGCCAACACTTTAGATCAGGCAGCATGTTTTGCTGACGAATACGCTCTGTCACACAAATTATCATTTGTCAATGCTGTTAGGCCAAGTTCATTCCAGTCTAATCTCTCAGGTAACAAACCCAATTCCTTCACAGGGCCTAAAACTTTTAACCCCAGTTACAAAGGTCAAAGGTCAAACACAAAGTCTCAGTCACCCACTTTTAACACTCAAAATAAATCTCCTGTTTGCAATTATTGTAAGAAGGAAGGTCGTTTAATGGCTAATTGTTTTAAATTGAAAAGAAAACAACAAGATCAAGCCTTTCAAAAGCCTAATGGTTTCCTCACTTCCAGATCTATACCCAAGCAGGTTAGTGACGTTCATAGTGTATATGACATTAAGATGGCCAGGAACACTGTTCCTATTAGTTCTAGCAAGGATAAGTTTGACAGTTTTCCAAATCATGTTATGGATATTTTTGAACCATTTATCCACAATGGTTGTGTGTCACTTTCAAGTAATTTGTCTAATGCTACTCCTGTGAAGATTTTGCGATTACAAGCGTCTGGTCCTTCATTCATAATTCAGCCGTCGTCCATTAGAGAATATCCGCGTCCATAATCCAAAGACCTATTCCATATTCAATATAACAGTGTTAGCACCAAATTCAAAAAGACAATCATAGTATACATAAACATAGGCTTGTTTCCTGCAAGAGAGAAGCGGTCAACAGTTTTCAATGATGCCGGCAAGACATCATGATGTTCCAAAAATATCAAATCCGTATCGCTGATCAGTATTCTTAATCCATAATATTCGTTGTAATGTCGTCATCTAAAGAATGATGTATCTCGGTCAGGCTTTGATTGTGACTGTTCATATGAGTGCCATGAGGATCTTGAAGTACATGGGTTCATACGGTCCCTAGCCCCGGGTTAAGCGGAATTAGACACAAGTCACGAAACGTAACGCCATAGATCTTGCACGCTACGCTCGTATTTTGCTATCAGCATGCGATATGTATCGCCAAATTTGAGAATCTTTGAGTGGAGGCGCTTGGTGGTGTAGCCATGTTTTATAAATTTCTGCAACAATGTTTTGTGACGTTGATTAAAATCGTCACATTTGACACAGGATCTAGCAAATGCTACTAGGCGTGATATGTATACGCCATATACAGGTCCTACCTGAATATTACTGTCCAAAAATGTCGAAATGTCCGATGTCGAAATTGTAATCATCTCTTTTGTCATACAGTCGACGAGAGAGAAGACCCGCTTCATTTTTAGAGAGATATAGGTCTAAATATGATGTGCCTGTAGGGTTGTCTGTAGTTTCCTTCAAATCCAGTGAAGGTGGATATATATTCTTCACTGCGTCATTTATATAGCGATTATCCACAGCGAGAAGATCGTCTATATAGCGTTTGGTGAATGAGAAGGAACGGGCTTTGAATGGATCGGTTTTTGAAAGCACCTGCATATAGTCATATTCATAAGAGAACAGATATAGGTCAGCCAACAGGGGCGCACAATTAGTACCCGTTGGAATACCTATATGCTGCTGATATATTGTGTTGCCAAATTTCACATAGATATTATTAATGAGAAATTCAAGCAACTCTATCAACAAAGAAACATCCCATGAATGATATCTTTTGTATGTAGTAGAGCTAAAGAATGCTTTATGGCATCCGATATTAATATATCTGCGATCAGTTTTCTTGAACACAGATACTATTAATGAACTTATACGGTCAATAAGGTCCTGATGAGGGATTGTAATATAGAGAGTCGAGAAATCCCATGTGGATACATGTCTATACGGTATGTGACCTTTAGCATTAAGTTCTTCCGTAAGACATTGTGAGTTTTTCAATATCCACATACATTCAGCGCCAGAGTTTTTAGAAATAGTGGCGCAATACCTTTCCCAAATGTTTTTACCTCCTGAAGAGCCCTCGTCAACAGGGTTGAAAGAAGCTTGGTGGTGCAGCTTCTAGAACCAGTTATGAATCTAGCTTTGTATGGTGATTTATGCGCCGTGGGACACGGGCGCGTCCCAGTCTCCTTTGTTGGCAGATACTTTGCCGTTTTCTGACTCTTCATCTGCAGGCAGTAATGTCCTGATTAAAGGGGTAGATTCTGTAAATTATACACCCGTTCCGCTCCATAACGTTCATCTGTCTTCCGATTTAATTTTTGGGCCTGTTACGGTGGGCATTAAAGGTAGTTTACCTTTTGAGGGTGTTCAGTTACTTCTTGGAAATGATCTTGCGGGAGATAAGGTCGGGGTTAACCAGATTGTAACTGACGAGCCTTGTTTGGATCAGATCCATGATCCAGTTGAAGACAAAATTCAAAATTTGCATTCTGCTTGTGCAGTTACTAGAGCCATGAGTAAATTGGCTGAGGAGTCTGAAAAGTCTCTTAAAGATGACGTCATCGATGACATTTGTTTAGACGACACATTCGTGTGTTCAAATGATGAGGCTGATAAGCCACATTTTGATAGCAAATTGGAATGTTCTAATGACATCATTTTAAAATCACGGCTGGTTAATGAACAGCATAGTGACAAGGACATTTCCAAGTTGTTTGACAGAGCAGCAGATGAGTGTGATGTAACTCAAGGGCCTGTGTGCTACTTTTGTAAGAATGGTGTTCTTATGCGCAAATGGCGACCGCCAGATGTGTCACCTGACGATGAGTGGGGCAGTTAAGTATCAGATTGTAGTACCAAATTCATATCGTTCAGATATCCTTAGACTAGCCCATGAAACACCTCTTTCAGGCCATTTAGGTGTTAACAATACATATCACAAATTCTAAATCATTTCTATTGTCAAATTTAAAGAAAGACGTTATGGAATTTTGTACGTCATGCCACACATGTCAAATGGTAGGAAAACCAAACCAAACCATACCATACCAAAAGCCCCTCTACAACCAATCTCTGCATTTGAGGAAGCATTTAGTAGGATGATTATAGATTGTGTTGGTCCATTACCGAAAACAAAGTCAGGCACTCAAAACATGTTAACAATCATGTGTGCTTCAACCAGATTCCCTGAGGCCATTCGTTTACGGAATATTAAGGCAAAAACTATTGTTAAGGCCTTAGTTAAGTTTTTCACACTTGTCGGCCTACCCCTGTCTGTTCAGTCTAATCAGGGATCTAATTTCATGTCAGGAATCTTTCAACAAGTCATGCATGAATTGGCAATAAAGTAGTACAAATCATCTGCATACCACCCAGAAAGCCAAGGCGCATTAGAAAGATTTCACCAAACATTAAAGAACATGATTGGGACTTATTGGTTTGACACTGAGAAAGACTGAGATGAAGGCATACATTTGTTATTGTTTGCTGTTAGAGAGTCTATTCAAGAGTCTCTAGGCTTCAGTCCATTTGAATTAGTCTTTGGTCATACATTTAGAGAACCACTTAAACTGCTAAAGGAAAAGTTCCTAGACAGTGATCTTGACTCATGTAGTCTCTTACAATATGTGTGGGACTTTCGCACCAGGTTGCCTAAAGCACGTGATTTGGCCATGTCAAATTTAAAGCACAAACATGTATGAAAATAACCTATGATAAACATACCCTTAAAAGAAGTTTCAAACCTGGTGAGAAGGTACTGGCTCTTCTGACCCTGATAATAATGCAACTTGTGAAGAGCTCATGACAGCGACGAAATTACAGAACTCTGACATTCTACTTAATTTGGATTCCAAGCTGTGTCATCTTGAACCAGCACGTCAGGAAGAACTTCGAACTCTGCTCAGTCAATATGAACATTTGTTTCCCGACATTCCTACTCGGACTGATAACATTTCACATGACGTCAATGTCGGAGATTCTAATCCAGTGAAGCAGCACCCATATCGTTTGAATCTCATTAAACAAAACTACCTGAAAAGAGAGATTCAGTATTTATTGGACAATGACTTCATTGACCCAAGAAATAGTAACTGGAGTTCACCTTGTATCCTCGTTCCAAAGCCAGATGGCAGTTACAAGATGTGTACTGACTACAAAAAAGGTGAACACATTGACCAAAACAGACACATTCCCTATTCCACGCATTGACGATTGCATTGATAAAGTGGGAAGTGCCAAGTTTGTGTCAAAGTTTGATCTTCTGAAAGGATTTTGGCAAGTTCCACTGACAGATCGTGCGAAGGAGACATTCTTGGGTCATGTTGTAGGTCAGGGTCAGGTAAAACGTGTAGATGCCTAAGGTTAGTTCTATCTCGCTATTTCCAAGACACAACAGGTAAAAGACAACTGATGCGTTTCTTTGGTATGGCTGGTTACTAAAGAAAATTTTGTCCAAATTTTTCAGATATTACTGAGCCTTTAACTCAACTCTTAAGAAAAAAGAGCAAGCTTTCTTCGGACCGATGAATGTGAATCAGCTTTTGAAAACCTGAAAGCCATACTCAAGAGCGCGCCAGTTCTTTCAGCACCAGCTTTTGAGTTACCTTTTAAACTGGCTGTAAATGCTAGTGATGTTGCTGCTGGTGCCGTTTTGTTACCAGAAGATATAGATGGTGTAGATCACCCAATATGTTATTTTTCACGTAAATTTGACAAACATCAGAGAAATTATTCTACATTTGAGAAAGAATGTATTGGCTTTACAACATTTTGATGTTTATGTTACTGCTTCATCATTGTCAATTACTGTATTCAGTGATCACAATCCACTTGTTTTCATAAGTAAGATGAAAAACAAAAATCAAAGATTGTTGAGATGGAGGTCGGTGTTACAAGAATACAATATTGAAATCAGACATATTAAGGGCAAGGACAATTTGATTGCTGTTTGTCTCGCATATAATGTACATATGTTTGTCAACCCTTTTGCTGTTGTAATATAGTTTTTTTTGTAATAATGTTTTGAATTGTAAAGAAAGTTCTAAACTTGAAACTTCCTTTTTTAGGAGGGGGAGTGTCATGGTATTGTAGTCTATTATTAGACATTGTGGATGTTTCTGGAATAGGGCTGAGGCAAACTTGTTTACGTTATGTGGATCAACCTTGGAGCGTTCTGGAAGATTATTGTAAATTGTATCTAGGTCGGATAATGATGTGGTGTTGTGTATTCTAGAGGCTTCTTGATTGAGTAGAATGAGCTGGAATGCCTCCTCGAGTAAAAATAGCGCTCAGTCAGTCAGTCAGAGGGAATTCAAACTGGCTTTTTATGTGGGTGTTATACTGTGTTACCTTTGCCTGTAATTATGGACTGATGGATTATTTACTCCTGTGTATTAACGTTTACGCTATTGAACCGTCGGATATTAGATACTTACTGGGATTGTGAAAAACTGAGCAGTTTTGGATTACCATTATATAGAAGAGCGATTTGTGCGCATCAACAGGGACAGTAAAATATACACCGGGATAGCATTGAACAGTAAGACTATATTTCACACATTTATTTGTTGTATTAACCTTAGTTAATTTGTATATGATTTTAGCATTGTAAATAAATATTTGATTGTTAATCCCTTGACTTCACACGTTTTTGTGTTACGTTTTTCTGTTATTGTAAAATTGACGTAACAATGTCTAATTCCGCTAAAAGGGTATCCTCAATGTTATTTTCAAAAGATCGAAAAGTGATTAAATATATTGTCTATTGTGTACTGCCTACAGTAGTATTGTTTTTTAAATAAACCGAAAGAGACCAAAATAGCGACATTAAAAACTATTTGATCCCGGCGACCGGGATCATGTATTGCCAAACGATGCCGGAATATAACTCAGATAAAATTGTCTGAGATTTAAGTAATCTTTATATAGCATACAGCTCATTCTGGTGCCAGTGTCTCCCCAAAAAGAGTTTTTATTGTCATCCATGAATATTGAAAGAATAATTTCGCTGGTGAGTTAGTAGAAAATTTTCTATTGTCAAATAATAATTGGATCTAAGATATAACATGAGGCATTGGGGATTCAAAACACGTCCGCACATATTAGGCCTACCAAATATAATATTTGCGAAACCACATGAAGTAAATTGCAGATCTATGCATAATTTTGGTGCGCAACAAATTTTTTCCCCCAACACGGGTCAAAGTAGTTGTACACGCAAAGTTTGGTCACAATTCATCGCACCGAGAATCCAACCAACGTCCATAAAATAAAACGTTTTTTCTTTCCTTTTTTTATTTCAATCAAGTAAAATACATTACAAACATGAATCGATTTGTGGTTTTCTCGATATTATCAGCTTTACCTGGTAACCCTCTGTCGCTAGTCAATGAATCCAGGCTTGAAATCCCAACCATTGCTACAGTTTACTGACCAAAAATGTAATCTCAGTGTTGGGCACCGATTACGTAACTTTGTCATATATTTCTAGTATGCAGCTTGTCGAAGAAGATGCTTACATGAAATGAGGCTTCTTGTACATATACTGGAAGCTGCATTCTTGTAAATTGACGAAGATATATAATTGATAATTGGGCCGTTTATTGATTGGTGTCAACAATCGGATGCTGATTATTCAGTAAATAACAACTTGATTACATACTTTCAATCTGCTCAAATTCCTAAAGTCAAGCTCATTCACCAAGAAAAAAAGTCGGAAAATGTATATGGAAAACTGTGCCACCATAGAAATGTTAAATACAGTTTTCTCTCTTCAAAAATAACTGTTAATTTTTTCAATAGACATGCTGGATGGTTATTTCATAATTTGAAGTTTGCTTCTTCCGAGTGTTCAGTCAGTCTGGATTGTATTGTTTTGTGCATAATGTTTGCACTGATTGATGACAGTTTGGCATGACTTTTGTTGACGTGGATTCCCAATATTGACGAAAATTTATTGAAATAAATCTGATATACTTGAGTGTGAAAATTATATCGTGTTTATTATAGAAAGACCACTAGAGTTTACTTTAATGATATGTTTAATGGCTTCACAAAATATTAATGGCCCATACCTGCCAAGTCCGATGCCCATTAAAATAACATCTAGATTCACAGTCGTTATAATGTTAATAATTAAGGTTTTAATGCATAACGTTCCGAATTTAATGGGGTAAATATATTATGGCTGTGTACAAAGCTGATCATCTTATTACATTTAATGGCCATACATTTAATGGGCATTAAATTGTCATGAAATTGCGTGTAAAAAATATTGGGTTTGTTGCATTAATAGTCATCAGTTTCATTGTTATTTAACTGTACAAAGAAATGGGTTGTAGTTAACTGTGATGTCACTGCTTCCCAAATAGTGTATTGGTATCTTTTACTGGCAGCTGAGATCAAACCGATTAAAAATGCATTCACGTTACTATTAATAAGTCCTGTTTTCATTTATGTGTTTCATTTATGGTATTTTTCCAGTAGTGTTTTTTTCACTCAATTAGCTTGAGTAATTTATTAAAAACAATCACTCAAATTAATGGGGAAGAATTTTCACTCTTAATGTTTTTAGAGAGTGAGGAACTGACTAAAAAGATACAAGTGATCTCATAGTGGTATCCTTGTATCCCATGTCCTAATTCAATTCAACTCGGCTATCGGGGAAAGCGTCGCTAGATGAAGACTGTCCTATTTCTTTTTTTTTATATAAATACAGCCACTATATAATTCAATAAAGATTTGATCACAAATAATGTGACGGGTAATCGTGATATGACATGTATATCGAATAAACTGCAATTGTGTTCCATGTAGTTATTGTTCCCCAGCACAGTAAAATTGGTTTATTCCTCTTCATCAGAAAAAAATCAGGGCTTGCTTTATTTCTTTTCATGTTCAAAGTACCATGCTGAACACGAATATTTAAACTTAAAAACCTCAGAATAGTCCTATTCTCCAGACCTCTAATACCAAGACAGCGTGTACAGATATATTTTCTGCCGACATGAATTTAAAACCATATCATTCTTATTACCCCTCGTAATTGTGGGATGATATATGAGCCACAAAATTTGAAGAGAAGAGAGGATTATTCCGTCTATTATCTTCAAACTCTGTCTTAATTTGATTGGACACATCTCATCGTAGAACCCTCAAGGTGATCTATCGCTGTCCTAAATATCCCACACCGCTAAAAAAAATCCGCTTTCAATTACAAATATGCTTAAGGGAACACGCGAATTTTCTCTACGATTTGATTTATCGTAGTCCCCTGAGGGAGCCCACTGTGTTACGGAAACACACGGAATGAAGTACTATTATGGTCAACCCCCGTAGTGTATCTTATTGATCACAGACGTGTTATGTGCTTTGCTGATTGTATCACATTCCGATGGCCAGTTAATGTAATTTAACGGAAATAAGTATTTTAATTTGTCGTGACGGTCCTATTTGCATTTATAATAGCCATGATGGCAGTATAAACCTAAACCAGCAAATTATTGAAAATGCGTATTGTGCAGTGTGCGGCATAGGACCCGAAATTGCTTATTATGCACTAAGCCCAACTTTGATTAAGATTAATTGAAACATTTCGATGTCCAGAAACCACAGTTCACCCTACTTCACAAAAACGTCATCATCGCTGGATACCCGACTTCACAACATCTTTATCACCGCTGGATATCCCACTTCACAACAACTTTATCACCTCTGGATACGCGACTTCAAACTATGTTCGCAGCACTACTCATCTGCGTCCAATACCTCGGCCCCATTGTTCAGCCGTCTCCAAATTACGTCAGCGCAAATGTTCACTCTCCTCCAAAACTACGTCAGCCCCATTGTTCACTCGCCTCCAAGACTACGTCAGCTCCATTGTTCAGCCGTCTGACGTCACAGGTACCTTAGGGTCACTGTTCCACCGAATCCACAACCGATTTAGCTTCACTGTTCACCGGACCCCACAATTGCTATAGCATCACTGTTCACCGGGCTCCACAACTACCTCAGCCCGACTGTTCATCTGCCTCTACAACAGCTTGGCGTCAGTGTTCACTCGCCTCCGCAACAGTCTGGGCCATACCGGAAGCCCCCTACAACAGCATTGGTGTCCTTGTTTACTGACCTTGATCATGTGTTTACTGACCTTGTCCGCTTCACCGTTATGCCCACCCGCTTTCACATCTGCCCTAATACCGCATTTTGATATCTGCCGTATATTTCCTCTGTTCTCCTTCCTCAACAACTGCCTTGATTATTGTTATTGTTCTCCCGCTCCCGCAACTACCTTGGCGTCGCATTCCCCTTCCCCTCCCACAACTACTTCAGCGTGACTGTCCACCTCCCCTCCCCAATTGCCTCAGTGTTATTGTTCACTCGTCAACAAAACTGTCTCAGCGTCATTGTTCACCCGCCGTTACAACTCCTTAAAATCTGTGATAGATATCGTACACTGACGGCAACATGCGATCGCAGCGTACAAGAACTCTGGCGCTACGTTTCGCAACCTGTGTCTATTCCGCTTCACATGAGGCTAGGGGCCGTTTGAATATCATGAGTTTGACACCTCCATGATGTTCAGATGAACATTCACAATTGGAGGCATAGGCCGCGTACTGCCCGGTTGATGTCGAGATGTACTGCTATTCAGGGGGTGACGCTGATCTGATCTATCACCCGCGGTTCAGGTTGACTCACAATCTTTCAGAGTTACACACTTTTATCATCTGTTTTGCCCTACATCGACTTTTTATTCAGAGCACATCTGGGGATTGTTTCGGTTGTCGGACACCCCGGTGGAAATTCTCTTCGTCTTCCTGGTCTTGAGAGGAAACTGTTTTTCCACCCATTCTTCGCTCTCTCTCCGTTTGTTTGATTTCTGGAGCTCTGTTTGGCTACCTTGGGCCTCATCCTAGACCACTGGTTGGTGATTTTCTCAGCCTACTGTTTGGCTGGCCTATGAAATCCAATTTCGTTCAAGCTCGGTCACTTTCACAAAGAGAAACTTTATGGATAACAACTTTTTTGAGAATCAAAAAACGAAATTCCAACGCGGTTCCAGACAACACGGTCAGACAACAATATGCACTAGGCATTTTGTTAACCCGTTGGCTTTGAGTCCAACTGACTTAATGAGTGCCGTCAAATGGAACGGGGAAACGGACCCGATGTAATATACGGAGAGACTCCTGCACACGGAAACACGGACTAAACACCTTACCGCTGATGAAACCTATTTGGTGTTCAGCTAGCTGAACAAAGACTTGTCCAAAATTGGACCGGGCTCAGTGTTGGGTACAAATTGTGCACCAATTGTGGCAGACCTATACCTGTTCTCCATATGCAAAAATTTTCAAGGGATATCCACATCAAATCCCGTTCCTTCTCATTCACCAAACGCCATATAAACGATTTCCTAGTACTTGCTCATCTCTATACTGGCGACGCTGTGATGGTTATTTGCCACCCTTTCCTGGGTTTGAAGGAAACCAATCATAGCCCAGATGAAACATCATATCCGGACCTATAGCTTTTCAAGAATGATCTGGGCTTTCTCTCACATCGACTTTACGACAAGAGATACGATTGCAATTTGACATAGCTAACTACCCATTTCTGCACAGCAATATTCCAGAAGGACCTGTATACGGCGTATACATATCTCGCCTGCTAGCATTTACTAGATCATTTGCAGACTGTGACGATTTTAATCAACGCCACCGACTATTACTGCAGAAACTTGTCAAACATGGTTATACCACCAAACGCTCCATTCAAAGTTTCTCAAATTCTGTGATAAATATCGTACACTGACGGGAAAATATGATCGTGGAGTGCAACATCCGACGCTGCGTTTCGTAAACTACTTCCGCTTAACCCGGGCCTAGAAGTCGTATGAATATCATGTGTTTCACATCTCCATGGTGTTCAAATGAACAACCACTATCAAAGTGTGACTGAGATACGCACTTTGGAAACGACTTGGAATTAATTTAGATAAAGAATAATGGTCAGTGATTAGGATTTATGTATAAAATATCATCATGTCTCACTGACTTCATTGAAAAGTGCTGACCGCTTATCTCGTGTAGAAACCCATCTTGTGTTTTTCGTATATCAATTCCATACACATTTGGAATTGGTGCTAACTGTGCTAATAAATCTTTCGATTATTGACGCGGAAATTTTTTTTGGACGACGGCTGAATATTGAATATCGAATCTGAAGCTAGCTGTCTGAGAGGACATCCTACAAAATACACCTATTGTACAGAATACACAGAATACAGGGTGCTGGGTGAGAGATCCTTGTTCATCCTTTTCCATCCAACAACGTGAAAACCACAACGCGAGAACAGTCATGTGAGAACAACTTAAGCCAGAAGGGAAATGGAAATAGTTTTCGAGCCAGTCATTCACCAGCACATATCGGTCCACGACCTGGGGTACACTTCAGACATGTTCAGGATGGTGTGTAGGTTCACGACCACGGTGGCAGACATAACACATGCATAACTGAAAGTACATGCGGTCAAGTCCCGATGGATGGGTGGTAGTCTGTGCGGGTCAAAGTATTCGCCGTGCTCTTTTGTCAAGTACAGGGCAACCCGGTAATGACCGGCAAAATCGTCTCGGGGAAATACCCAATTGGAAAGAAGTCTGTACACGGATCGTTCTCAAACATGGTTGAGATGTTGCCAGTGTCCATTGGTTGGTGGTGATAATAAGAGGTGGATTTCCAAACGCAATTTGCTATTTTGATAAGCTAATGGTTGTTGTCTAAGGTTGGGCTTAGATCGAAGCAGAACAGCACATATCGGCCACAATAGGCGTCCCGATCGATGTAGTTGCCCTCGTCCTGGTCGATTTGGTCCGTCCCCGCAACAGGTCCTAAAATCTGGTTGTAGAGGATGTGCTGAGACCTGTTTCCCTTCCACATGTCACAAAGTTGATGCAGAAATGTTTGAAGTAGAAGGGGTTGTCCGCATACGCCTCGTTGAAACATTCCCTAGGAATAAATGTTTTTTGTTGGTGATCAGATTCTAAGCCGGGACAGATGACGCTTTGTTTTGCACCCATCGTTTCGGGTAGGTGCACTAATTGTGCACCCCTGTTGGCTGACCTGTATCTGTTCTCTTATGAATATGACTATATGCAGGCGCTTTCAAATTACAAGCGTCTAGTCCGTCATTCATAATCCAGCCGTCGTCCATTAGAGAATATCCGCGTCCATAATCCAAAGACCTATTCCATATTCCATATAACAGTATTAGCACCAAATTCAAAAAGACAATCATAGTATACATAAACATAGGCTTGTTTCCTGCAAGAAAAACCGATCCATTCAAAGCCCGTTCCTTCTCATTCACCAAACGCTATATAGACGATCTTCTCGCTGTGGATAATCGCTATATAAATGACACAGTGAAGGATATATATCCACCTTCACTGGATTTGAAGGAAACTACAGATAGCCCTACAGGCACATCTTAATTAGATCTCTATCTCTATAAAAATGAAGCGGGCATTCTCTCTCGTCGACTTTATGACAGAAGAGATGATTACAATTTCGACATCGTAAACTATCCCTTTCTGACACAAGGCTATTCTATGGATAACAACTTCTTTATTGCTGTGGAGCTGACGTTTCGTTGGAGATACTTCCAACTTTTTCAAAGCTAATGTTGGAAGTTGGAAGTATCTCCAACGAAACGTCAGCTCCAAAGCAATAAAGAAGTTGTTATCCATAGAATAGCCTTGTGTTATATACGCCGACTTCTAAATGCCTATCAAAGAAAAAAAAAAATATCCCTTTCTGGATAGTAATATTCCAGTGGGACCTGCATATGGCGTATACATATCTCGCTTAGTAGCATTTGCTAGATCCTGTGTTAAATGTGATGATTTTAATCAACGTCACAAAACATTGTTGCAGAAACTTATAAAACAGGGCTATTCCACCAAGCGCCTCCATTCAAAGTTTCTCAAATTTGGCGATCCATATCGCATGCTGATAGCAAAATACGAACGTAGCGTACAAGATCTATGGCGTTACGTTTCGCAACTTGTGTCTAATTCCGCTTAACCCGGGGATAGGGGCCGTATGAACCCATGTACTTCAAGATCCTCATGGTACTCATATGAACAGTCACAATCAAAGCGTAACTGAGATACATCATTCTTTAGATGACGACTTTACAACGAATATTATGGATTAAGAATACTGATCAGCGATACGGATTTGATATTTTTGGAACATCATGATGTCTTACCGGCATCATTGAAAACTGTTGACTGCTTCTCTCTTGCAGGAAACAAGCCTATGTTTATGTATATTATGATTGTTTTTGAATTTGGTGCTAATACTGTTATATGGAATATGGAATAGGTCTTTGGATTATGGACGCGGATATTCTCTAATGGACGACTGCTGGATTATGAATGACGGACTAGACGCTTGTAATTTCTTCTCCAAGACTTTGATACGCCCCAATTGCTCGACTGGATTCGACCACATAAAAGACGCTACGACGGTGGCCATCACGGGAAAAGTCGGTGTCGCAGGCGTTAGTGGGCGTTTGATGGGCATTACGTTCAAGGTTTAGCGGTCTTGCATGAACAGATCCACATGTAGACGTCCCATGAGATCCACGGATCGACTGTTCGATTCCAAATTCTTTTTAACCTTTTCACCACGAACTGTAATTCCTTCTCGTAAAACGTCCCTTCCAGCGGTTTCTTTGAAGGTCTTCCAGTTCATATACCCGCGGATGACGAAGTACGGGGCGTTTTAGCACATTCGTCGATCAATTTGAGAAGGTAACTCTTCTCGAACTTGTCCTTGACTTTATTGATCCTCACGTTCTTTCTCGCTGGAAGTCATGCTTCAGTGCGCGTTGGGATTTGGGCTCTTTTGCGCTTGATGACTTTGAGGGGGCTTCCTGAATATTGTGGTGATAGGCCCTACTGTTTATTCCTCGACGAACTGAGCGAACACCTCGATGTACTCTATTGTATTCTTGGCGGTGAAATAAATAAGTTTGAAAGAAGAAAATATTATGGGATTTCAGGAAAACTTGGAAGGGTTGTTGCGGAATTAGTTCCCTTCGTCTGTTTGTAAATACAACGGTTTGCACCCGGCCTTACACATCTCTCTTCCTCCCTCCATTCCTCAGTGGGGGGAGTGAGAGCTCTCAATAATATGAAATGGAGGGAGCGAGATAGTGACAAAGGGGGGGGAGGCAGTAGTGTTGGGGGGTGTGATGGCGAGAGAGGGAGAGATATGAAGAGAGAGAGAGAAAGTGATGGAGGGAGTGAGGAATGAATGATTGGATGGAGGAAGAGAGGTGGGAGGGAGGGCGTAGAATATAATTGTTTACACTGTCAGATTTCGTCAACGTCAAGTCGCTGTGGCTCGCTGTATTGATGACCGTTCTAACGTGAAACGTAGTTATTGACACATGAAATAAGTAAGACAAAATACACGTATAACGTGTTTTGTTTTCCTATTGTCCCAACTGCTCTCGTCCGTCTTTCTCTGTACAGTATGCTTCTCTCTCTCTGAATGTGTATTACAAATCGAACAAGCGCACCCACGCTCTGTAATCATGAGGGAGTCTCCGAGCTTTTGTAATAATGTTGGCTACTGCACGTTAAGCGCAAGTTAATCGGTACTGAACTACGTTGGCACTTTCGCCCGTTGTAATATCTCAGACCAGGCAGACCTCAAATTTAGCCGTCTTTTAGATAGGTTAATCTCCTACCGAAGTAGGCCATTTGCATACGTGGCAAAGATATGTACAATGTCTCTGACAATTGTTGATATGTTGATACATAATGAACGACACATATGGTCTGACTGAAGCGTTTTTTGTATACAATCTGGTATAAGAACGTTTGTAAACCAATAGGGCCAATGGTCAAAGCATGTGTGTAATTGTATCACTGATAATGCGTTAAGTTGGGAGGCAACTGGGAGATTACCCATTGATATGGATAGAATCTGGCGATGGCAGTGATAGCTCGTTACAGGGTGAGAGTTCGTCCTCTGACGCGGACAGCATTATCTCGTCTTAGAAAAGCGAAAGCTTGAGCCATCCAAACATGAACGGCAGGGAGCCATCGTTTTGAAACAACATTGAGTATTCGGTAATTGATATCCACGTCGCTGCTATCCGGCAGAAGCACAGGATGAAGAGACCTTACAGAATGCGTACATCAACATACAACCCAGAACAATAAAATCTGCCATGGTGCTCTATGAAAATTGTACCTCGATTCCTCTTGAAATGAAGAGAGATCTTAGGCACAGGTCCATCATGAAAACCAAGCCTCACCTGGAAGAGAATATGTGACTACCGCCCGCAGAGGCCATGCAAATGTTCCAGGACATGTTACCGTTACAGTGTCTCGAACTGAAAGAAAGCGACTCTGATGCGTAACGAGGGTGTATTCTTATTGGATAATGATAAGAGAAAAAAAAGCCTCGACGGTAATGAACGAAGAATCTCAGTGAACACGGAAAGAGGACAGAGATAGCCGAATATGTACGACGAGGATGGCATTTCATCGGAAAATAACGAGAGCGCGATTAACACCAATGTCACTTCAGTTGTATGACTTGTAAATGTGTCCGGGCTTGGGTTTGATGTAACATGGGAGACAATAAAATTTATGAAAACGCAACCCTTGTTGGATTATCTCTCTCTCTGGTGTCACGGGGCGTTAATATAGAGCGTTACGGTATTGAGACGGGAGTTAAGGCGTTATTACGTTACCGCGTTTAAGACAGGCGTTGTCGGCTGGTAATAATTCGTGTTCGTATATCTCGCGACATTATTCGAGACTTCTGATCGTTTCTCTCGCTTTTCTCTCGCAAAGGATCATTTTGCTCAATCTGTATGGGCCGTATAAATATCTATAAACTTTCCTACCTCACCGCACAACACCTTCCTATACGACCCGATCTGCGCCTTTTATGCTACTTCACGCGTATGCGCGGTTATGCTACACTAACTACCATAAATCAAACGCCCGGCTCTGGGACTCTCTATTGGTGAAAACCCCATGTCCCTTACCCCACTGGTTCTCCCTATCACTCGCGCCACATCTTCCTGCCCGGCTCCAACAATGTCGTTTCGTGAAACTCCCGGATAGGCGCTTTAGCACGCCTCCGCTTAACCGCCCGCCAAACATTATAGATGATTTCGTTATTTCATACTACTCAGGGTAAAATAATCGTTTTCTCTTACACCGACTTTGTGTGAAGATATTTCCGCGTTGTGTCCATTTTTTAGCTGGGATAACAGAATATGACCAATTTTGTTCACCAATTTCTTTTCAAATACTTGAAACATTGAGCTTGAAATGAATTTGGAATAATCATTTCTGCTATTCAGAGTAAATTTCATATTTTAGGACACTGATAAATTGAAAAATAAAAGTGAATCTTGTCGTTAATTCAATCTTGTTTTGAATAAGAATTCCAAATGAAAATGACAACTTGTCACATGTATTTCGACATTTTAGTATACAATAAGTCCTTTCTCCATTCAGCCGTCTTCACAGTCGTATTTCAACATGTACGGGGGTGCACTACTAGAATTTGCTTAGCAAACATTGTATTCCAATCCGACAATACACAGTGAGGAAGAGTTGTGTTGCAAACGTGTCTGAACTCGTGAAGTGAATATTGACTTCGACCCTCTATTTGGGTAGAAACTGCTACCTAGATATTACGTTGTGAAACCTAGTGCATAAAAGTTACGCCATTTATTCCAAAGTAAGAGTGAAATTTATTAACAAAATTAGCCAAATTCGTCCGATTTATCATTGATATATCCACACAGAACAGAAATGATACTTAGATTAACCTGACATATCCCCCGGAGAGGGTAAATATGTATATTATCTGATACTAGTATTTGTATACCTATTACGTCACATACACTGTCGCCTTGTATGCATGCATATCGTATGTCATGTTTATGGTCTGAGAAATAAATCAATCACAAACGTATTTTGTATAATCGCCGAGTATCAACAAACGTACAATGTTAATTATCGCATTCAACTAAATAATAGCTCGTACCTCTGGATGAGTTAAGTTACACAAAAAAAAACCCCGCGGGACGTGATTGAATTGCGCACCCGAAAAATAGATCCTTTTCCTAGACGGCCGGTCACCTGCTCGATCCGGTACCCTTTCGCTGGCTCTTCGCCGAAAATAGCCTTGTCCTCTGTACGATCGGCCACCTGCGTGAACTCAATATCCAGCCAATAGCTACCGAGATATACACGAGTTTAAAGCCAGGCCAGTTTGTGGATCCCCCGAAGAATACGTCGATATATCTCGTGGAAATGATTAGAAGGGCGATAAACGATTAGATTAATTAACAAACAACGCAAAGATATAAGTTTGAATATCATGCTTAGCTAGATGATTCTGCCAAGCGATGTCATCCTTCAGGTCGAAATCCCAATCTACTACTTTGGGTTGTTGTTGTTGTTGGTTTTTTTTTTGATCGGTCATCTGCTTATTGTATGGAGGGATACCATTGATCCAATTCTGCATAAGTCGCGTTTGAAATAATGCGAGAGGTAGTTGTAGATACATGATTATATAAGTCTGCACAGGTTTAGTGATCAGAATGGGACGGTTATTCTAATTCGTTGGTGTCGGAATATAACTCTGAAAAAGCTCGTCCTTTTATCCTCTGTGGAACGTGATTTAACGAAAGGGGACCAACTGTTCGACCCGGTGCTCTTCCTTTGCCCCCTTCCAAAGTGCAGCGCTTTTGAGTGAGTGAGTAGGATTTAACGTCGTTTTCAACATTGTTTCAGTCATATCACGACGGTGCCTACATGTGCCAGAACACGAGAGTGTCCACAGTTCCTATTATTCTGGACACTGATCAGCCCAGCCAGTACAGCACTCGGTCACCCATCCAAGTATTGACCGAGCTCAACGCTGCTTAACTTCGGTGATCTGACGAGAACCGGTGTGCCCAACGGCAGCGCTTTTGAAAACGCTATCACAGCTAGCACTCACACAGCATCCCATCTACTAATTAAGAGCAACTTTACGGATTGGGAGGTCTTGGATGCGATTCCAAGAGACGGCTAAATGTTCTTCTTCGCAAAACATATTTCAATATATACGGACTGCTTGGGGACTAAGCTAAACTTTGAACCAAATTGTCATTTCTGTAAGTCAACAATATAATTCGGCGGAAGTTGGCAAGTTGTCCCCCCTTACTTCTGAAACGTATTTATGACGTTGGCTGTTAAGATGCATGATCTACAAATCCATACTAAGTATTATTACCTGTGCGTTACCTGATTGGGCAGATAGAATGATCACTAGAAGTAGTCAGCTCATTTTCTACGTATCGAGACAGACGTCTATGAACGGTATATAAATAAGCTGAATCACTGACTGACAAGGCTGTTACATCGTCCTTGTTATATAAGCACCTCAAGGATCTCAGCAAAAGTGTGAGAGAGATCATAATCCCACCTGTATTTCAAACCGTCAGCTGAAAACAAAAACAACAACAACGCAAGCCTCTCATAGACCTGTGTGTCGCAGAGTAATATTCTGCACAGGCATTCAATGGCGCCACCTAGAGGTGGATCTGGCTGGAACGCAATACCAAACGAGGGCATGCACTAAGGTACGAGCCTGCGATATGCTTTCATACCTGGAGTTGCCATACGTCGGTCATCTTGGGGCCGAAACGTCTTTTGGCAATCTCCGCTACACTGAAATATGACTGCGCCGGTAGCGACTTAAAACTGACGAAATTTCCTGAAGTGTTTTGCTAAATATTCTTGAATCAGGTAGCACTATTGGGTCTAAGTCACCGCATCTTAGCTAAGCATTTTTTGCAAACAGCAGCAGGGCTAAATTAGCCCATAAATAGTTATCGAACAATAGTTCACCTAAATTTTTTTCAACACACATCTGTAGCAGGTCTGAACCATATATCGAGGATGTTTAATAAACACGATTGGCCAGGTAAATGTACGTTTGTGAGATAATGTTCTGATTCTGGGTTACATGAATAATTGGCATATAGACGAGATGAATAAGTGATGAAGAAGACGCAAGAAATATGGGGAGATTAATCCTGCTTGGACTTTGGGGGCATGGTACGTACATGTCAAATTGTGGGCGAATCGTCCTGATTTTATTGTACGTTAACCAAAATTGACCCGGACAGACGGAAGGAAAGCCATTTTAACCCTACCAGGCCTGGGGATGGGCTGGATAGTATTATGGCACCTCCTACCAATTTATCTACCCTATATCTTCATTTTGTACAGAAGAACAGGTGTGAGTGAGTGAGTGAGTGAGTGAGTGAATATGATTTAACGTCAGTTTCAACACTGAGACCTGACAATTCGTGAGTTTGTAGTTTATGATATTGGGGTCATTTTGAGTTAATTTGCAGAGGATCATCGATAAAATAAAAATGGCGACCATGTGAGGTACCAGAAAATTGATGTTTTCGTCATTTTTCTTCAAAAATCCTGCTTTTCTTTGAGGAAAAGTGAGCGAGAGCTATTTTATTTCAAATCACATTAATATTTTCTAATTTATCATGCAGTATTTGTGAAGAGAACACATAAATATAAAATTTGAAATATTTGACCGAAAAATCGTAAAAAAAATGCCTATTTGAAAACAACGTCACTGTGGCGTCCTCGAGGAGGCCATCTTGGATTTCTAGTAGAGCTTTACCCAAGGATATAGTGTGGTAAGTTTCACACCCCTAGCTTTACCCTATCTGGCCTGGGGGGTGGCATTTTTCCTACTTTCTCCTCTATCTTCGGAACGGAAAAAAAAATTGAAAGCTGACCCTCCGCGACTTTTCAGTTTATCATATTGGGATCATTTTGAGCTCATTTGCATACCCCCCGTGCAGAGCATCATGAGTAAATTCAAGATGGCGGCGATATAGGGTATCAGAAAAGTGATATTTTCGTCATTTTCTTCAAAATTCCTGTTTTTCATCGGGGAAAATCGGACGAAATCTATTTTCACATCAAATTATTAATTGCTAATTTAGTATTCAGTTTTTGCCAAGAAAACGCAAAAATAAAAAATTCGAAAAATCGACCAAAAATGCCCGTTTTTTCATCACATTTTCTGTTAGAGCTTGACCCAAGGATAGAGTGTGCTAAGTTCCTGCTTTCTAGCTCATGAGGTAAGAAAAATATTAGCCCCTGCCTGGGTCAGATAGGGTTATGGGGTAAGAAAAAAGTTAGGTTGCTGAAATGCCCCCCAAGTGCCCTTCCGGTTTTACCTGTCAAAACGAAAGCATAGGATTCGCATCCGGAGCGGTGATTGTCACGCCTGTATTGTTGCCCAAAATGAACTTCACCTGTCGAGTTGGATTATAGATCCTGCAACTCATACTAGTATTGTATATTAGATATTATATGTTCTAAGATTGCATATGTAAAAGGTTTTTATATCATTCACAAAGAAATTTCATTCCCGTGCGAGCCAGAAGAACGGAAAATTAGTTAGGTCGCTTGGTGACTGAGATTGTATAGATTAAGCCTTATCGTTACCAGTTATCTACTGTGACCAGACAACCTGCGAGTCAGAATTCAATTTAACCTGGTGAAACTCTCTATCAATTACTCGCCCCATTGAGCTCAGACGGATTAATGTTATTTACTGGCTGGTTAACTAGTTCGTGAACTGGTCCACACTACGGCGAATTCCACGCAGTTATCCTAGCGATCCACAAGTCATAGTGTTTACTACCAGTATAATGAAATAAATATATTCAAACGACTGAATTCCAGTATCCCTCTGACAATGCAACGTAGCTTCTTCAAATTCCATTCGTTGGAATACAAAATTTGCTTTCCTGGAAACTAAAGGGCAAAAATCGTATGATTTCTCTCCCGAAGCATTAATCATATGTATATGTATATATAAATATATTTTGGACCACACCGAGAGTCTCCACATTTTTTCTCCGTTTTTGATATCACACATATTCTAGATAGGGCTATTAATCATTCTTCACGCCACCTGTCAACTCACCAATTCACCCGGACAGTGGTACGATGAATCCGAGGAAAAATAAATCAGCCATCTGAAAAGTACATGTATGCCCAACCACCTGCCCTTCAAAAACCCTTTCTAAACTAAAACCGAAACGACGAAAAATTTAGAGCTGCCACTCCGCGGCTATAATAATGAAGACATTGTGCCTTTGTTTTCAACTTCGAGCAGAGGGTTGCGTTTACGTCGTTTTCTTCAAAATTTGTGCCTTTTTGATGCAAGCCGAGATAGTTCTTCGGACTTTTACTTTTTTGACCCACTTCCGACTTCCGAGTTCAGACTTCTGAGTTCTGGAGAGTTCAGAACATTGATTTCTGAGTAATTCTAATCCTTGGTAATAAAGGACCCATGGCCCCCAACAAAGCATCTAATACAGGGTACATGCATTAGTTCAATTGATTCAGGGCTGATGTGCATCTTTGAAAAATAGGACTAAGTCTACCACGCGAAAATATTAGAAGGACAATCTGACTTATTAACCTTGGACCATGGGTTGATTAATGCGAACAACAAGTATATGGATATCTTGTTAAAAATATTTCAGCCATATTTACAAAGCCTCTTGCATGAATACTTGTTTTGTTGTGCCGTAATATATGCCCTGCAATTACTGTCAATGGTGGTCTTTCAGTAATAAGGGTTAGGCCTACCCATATTTAAATGGCTTATTTGTCTGCTGAATTCCGAATTCGGAACTCGGAGATCTGAACTCGGAAGTCAGAAGTCTTAACTTGGAAGTCAGAATTCAGAGCTAGGAGTTCAGAAGTCGGAACTCAGAACTCGAAAGAAGTCAAAAGTCAGTCTACAAGCTTAACATATTCATCATGAGAAAATCTTAAAATCAAAACCACCACCAGAACACTGCCGTGTATGGTTTAGGTAACGCTGTAGAGGGTGGATGGATATCTATAGTTATAGAATAGCAAAAAAGCGTATAAAAGTGGGTGTCTTAACTTGCCGAATATTGTGATACATAAAAAATGGACAGTCCCGATTATCCAAACACGGCGAATAGATGAAAACCGGACCCCGTATAATGTTCTACTGCTGAATTTATCCGCTGGAACTTGAACCCTGAAGTTGGAATTCAGAAGTCCGAACTCAGAAGTCAGAAGCGAGCCCAAAAAGTAAAAGTCCGAAGAACCCTCTCGGATTTCGTAAAAAAAAAGGCACAAATGTTGAAGAAATACGACGAAAATGCAACTTTTAACTCAGAAATGTGCTCAAATTATTTTAATTCACACCGATAATGTTTTCCTATTCTATTATGTAGTTGTCAAGAGAAAATAACACAAATAAAAAGATCTGACCGAAAAATTGACAAACAAAAGAGCATCAAAACTTCAATTTTAATTTTACATTTCTAGAACTTTACTCCAAGATATATTGTGGATATAGTTTCAACCCCAAGCCAAAGGGGTAAGAATAAATATAGGGGGGAGGGGAGAGGGGTTGATCTTAATGACCCTACTCTCACCCTGCTCTATAGATTGCGGCACATCTCAAATCGCCTTGGTCAGATAGGGTAACCAAAATCGTCTAATTTGGTTCTCATTAACTTCAGATAATACTCATTCTTTAATTACATTTCTCCTATAACTACATGAGCAGTGTGACTAACGTCACAGGACCTACGAAGTAGAGTAGGCATTAGGACTCGAACGCGAACTCAATCCTTGGAAATCCCCACCCCCAGTTGAAATCCTGCCTATATTAAGATGGGCACCGCCCAAGTCAGAATTGCCAGTTCATCAAAAATCACCAGGAATTTTCATCAAAAGTAGGTCAGCTCAGAACTTGTTGGTAACAGTCTTCTAATGCGCCTTCATTTTAACTAAAGGAAACAGATTGAATAATAAAGGTTAGGTAGATTTCAAGCTTTACGTGTGAAAATACATTTACATCTCTTTAATGGTTTTCAGTGCCCTTGTCCAGGATCAAAACAACGCTTTGAATCACATTATTTTCCCAACAATACAACATATTTTTATATATAGTACTATAGTAGAAAGGTTGCATTTATGTAGTTTACGGTAGTTCAACTCAAGACCAACACCTTCTCTGCACAAGATAATAATGATTCTATGTCATTCTCCTGAGCATAACCGGTACAAAGACGAATAAATAGCGTCTCTACATCACGTTGTTATCTAGATATATGAGACAACACATTTTGGGTATCGGCAATCTGATGAATGTACTATTCCGGTTTTCTTGTTTCACATTATATTCTATGGCGGTTGATCGGTGATTTTCTTCATTGATAAACGTTAAACCACCTCAGCTTCGTTGTGTGAATCGGAATTGCATTGCTGTGACACACCAACACACTCCGTGGCAGTGATTCTGTATCCCCTAATCAAGGAATCAAAATGGATCAAGATTTGAAATGACAAGAAAAATTTAGACATATTTTGTTTACACATGTAATTTTTTGTTTAAATTATATCCAAGTGTGATATATAGGCCTAGTCAATATTCAAGAGGTACAAAAAAACTCAAGTTATCATATTTCCACATCATGATCAAAGTTACTTTATCTAGTTAAATTATACCAAAAGAAGACCCTTTAAACATGCCGTCATGGCTTTGTTTCGCCCTCAGTAAACTGTTATCATTGTCGCTCACACAGACTAATCTGAAGGATGATACCACATCTTTCCTTCTTCTGCTGGGTTATTGCACCACGCTGACTTAATTGGTTGATGTAGGATATTTCATCATTAGTTAGTAATCTGACCTGAATTTGAAGCCTGCTGTTGTCAGTGATGAAATGTTTGGATGTGAAATAGGATACACGTTAAAGGCCACAGTTTACATGTATCTATAACAATATACTGAATTGTGTGTATTAAGGCTGGCATAGCGGTGTAGATAAATGCACTAACAAATGATGGAAAATTAGCATTTCCTATTTCATAAAAACAATTACGGATGGCATATCCCACCACTGTGTATACAGTGAAACATACAGCCAAGGCTTCCCGATGGGCATGACAGTGTACTCGCTGAGCCATCAATAAATAATAATAAAAATAATTATAAATCAAATTTTAATCAGAATTCGGTCAACTCAGAACTTGCTCGTAACAATGCCCTAATGCACGTTCATGCCAAAAATCATGGTTCTAATGTCAACGGTTCTCCTTATTTTGCCGACGAAAGGATTCGGATGGACTCACTCACTCATTACCGGACAAATTGCGATCTGTAGCCTACTTCGTAGGAATACAGAAAGTTGTTAATTCAATATCATTTAATCTGACCATAGTTTCCAGAATTTTATCTAGTGTATTCGGATAAAGACCTATTACTTTACCTGACACTTACCCATAATGACCCTTGGAATGCGTTCAAAATGTTCTCTGGAATGTTTGAAATGCAGTGAAATTCTAAGTAAAAGATATTTAATGTATACAACTACATAGTTCGCAATGAGAATTCCTCATTCAAAGATAGCCTTTGGCGTTATAGAATACATTACAAGTGACATATGCTAAGCTACCCTATCAACTGTGTTATCAACACCACGGTCATAGTAAATTAAGCTTTCAACGACATGATTTTGAGTATCTCACGCTTTTAAACTTTCTACATTTGCGTTTCTGTAATTTCATGAATCTGAAGAGATAATCCAACATAGATCACGTCGTATTCGGTGGGACCATTTTATAGTATCCCACGAATAATTATCGAAATTGTATAGAGCACCTCTTCAATTCCACCAAAACGTCTCAACCAATCAAATCCACCAGGTCAGATGAGGAATTGGCGAGTGAGTGTTGATTGGTTTTCACTTATCAAAACAAAACGAGACTTGATAATCTATTAACCTATAGGGCCTACTTTGTACTTAATAAATAGCTGACTCATTTAGCAAAATTCAGAAATCCAAAATTATATAAATGTGGTCAGTGGTTTAGTAAATGACATAAAAATTTCTTCTTTCGTTTATTTCCGAAATGTTGCATGAAACAGAAGTCAAATGAATCGCTAGTCCAAGAATGTATTGATCGATATCGACATAGGCTCTCATCGATGGAATATCGATATGGGCTCTCATCGATGGGATGTCAACATAGGCTGTCATCGATGGGATATCGATATGGGCTCTCATCGATGGGATGTCAACATAGGCTGTCATCGATGGGCTATCGATATGGGCTCTCATCGATGGGATGTCAACATAGGCTGTCATCGATGGGATATCGATATGGGCTCTCATCGATGGGATATCAACATAGACTGTCATCGATGGATTATGGATATGGGCTCTCATCGATGAGATATTGATATGAGCTCTCATCGATGAGATATTGATATGGGCTCTCATCGATGGGATATCAACATAGACTGTCATCGATGGATTATGGATATGGGCTCTCATCGATGAGATATTGATATAAGCTCTCATCGATGAGATATTGATATGGGCTCTCATCGATGGGATATCAACATAGACTGTCATCGATGGGATATCGATATATGCTGTCATCGATGGGATATCGATATATTCTGTCATCGATGGGATATTGATGTAGGCTGTCATCGATGGAATATCGATATAGGCTGTCATCAGTGGGATATCGATATAGGCTGTCATCGATGGGATATTGATATATGCTGTCATCGATGGGATATCGATATATGCTGTCATCGATGGGATATCGATAAATGCTGTCATCCATGGGATACCGATATATGCTGTCATTGATGGGATATCGATATATGCTGTCATCGATGGGATATCGATATATGCTGTCATCGATGGGATATCGATATATGCTGTCATTGATGGGATATCGATATATGCTGTCATTGATGGGATATCGATATATGCTGTCATAGATGGGATATCGATATAAGCTGTCATCCATGGGATGTTGCTATAGGCTGTCATCGATGGGGTTGGTTCTAATATGAACAAGTATTATAAAATAGTTTCACGAATTGCTGTAAAAGTGCCAACGACAAATATATGGCTATGATCGTTTAAATACCGAAATGTTGTTTGCTGTATTTTGATTTTTAACTTGAATGTATCATGTTATGTTAACCCGAAATTAATTTAACACCGACTGTACATATTGTATACAAAATCAACATAATAGTGGGTGGCAATCATATCCTCCTCGTATTATCGTGTTCCTAATTCAGATCTATTTTAATAAATGAAAAGTAAGTCGCAGTGTGCAGTCAAAGAAAATCAACCGAACGTAAGTGCAGGGGAATATATAAAAAATCACTCTTATCTATTTATCATTTTCATTGATATTATTGAGATGAAAGCGGAACAATGATGTTGCCCAGGGAAGTGCTAGTCAATTACAAAAGAAAGAGATTGCTATAATTGCATGTCTCCGTCATACTCCCCTTCGTCATGGTGAAATGAACACCTTGCTGTTGATTCATATAAAGCTATCAATCAAGACGTCAGGTGAGGGGATGTACATTTCACCCGTTCAGGTAATCCTATTAACAGGTAGATTAAGTCAATTAGCCCTATACTTGGCCCGTTAAGCGGGGTGAGCGATAACGGAGATTAAGCCAGGAGATAAGGGATTAAAGAAAGGATCTCTCGCCCAGACGGCGGCGTGTTGTACACCTCATCAACCCCTGAAATCTAACGATCTGTTACTAGAACTCCGCACGTCAAACCGGCCGACTCGAAAATACAAACAGATTTAGGTTCATACAGAGATGTCAACATTATAGTGCCTCTGGTTTAGTTGAACAAAGATTGATTATCGACTCTATATTATAATTAGGCAGCATATTTGATATTTAAATTGCTTGATAGCAAAACGGTTTAACTGAAGCAGGTGATAATCAAATCATAGAATAGCTTTTTGGAAACTGAATTATTTCCTTTGTTTAATTAACTATTAACTCTTAATTATGTTTACCACGACTTTTAGCTAAAAATGACTGAAAATAACCTCTGGGGACTATGATAACAGCAGAAGCCTCCCGGTCCCTAAATAATTTAAATTAAATATTTGAAAAAGAACCCATAACGAATAGGTGAAGTATTGGGATTAAGCGTGCGAACCTGTGAACATGGATATCATCTGCTCTGAAATCAAATCGGATTTTGATCAAACCACTCGATTTCTCATGCCATATCGTATCATCACTACGAGACACCAGGGTAGATACTTCATGTAGGGGCTGTTGTCAGAGTCTTTGTGCAGCTGAAAGGGCTCATATCTAGACATATTGTTATCCCCAGACTTGGCTATTGTATGCACTATCTGGTGATTCTTACATTGAGTATGAACCAGTACTAGCAATCTCCCCAAAAAGGATGAATATAGCATAATAATGTTTCGCGATTTGAGTAAAGCTTCTGAAACTATTGAGTTAAAGTTGTTTATCCTATCGAAACCAACTGGTCTCACTTGACATTACACTTCCATTCCAGGAAAATGTGAAGTACCTCAAGGTCGATATTAGGGTAATAAATACAGAGTTCAATCTATAAAATGAGTGGTTCTGCTGCAACAAACGACATTCTTCGTCCTTCAATTTTTTCTGTGTTAAAATTAATAATGAAGAAATACAATTTATTGAACATTTCGAATGGTCATGATTGCATGATTGCAAGTTACACATGCCCTCGAATCAAGATATTCGGGATGGAGGGGGGGGGGGGAGGATGGGGAATTAGTTACTTAAAGGATAAAGAATTGGCGGCCATGTTTGAACATGTGAATATAATTTGTAAAGAGATGGTGGCCATGTTGAACATGTGGCAGCTTGCCCGATAGAGGGAAGGATTTCACATAAACATCACATTGTAATCGCCATACCAGTACGAATGTATACAAACAACCATGTATATACATAACTTATATTGGAAGGATATGATTAAGGCAAGATAACTCGATTTTGTTGCCAGAGATTATTACAAGCATACACAAATTAACTTCATCCATATCCATACACAAAACATCAAACAGCAAAGCTACGAACTACAGTGTAATATACATTCTATTGATCAAATGGTCAATTGATCAATTAAACTTTACACCATGGTCGTTGACTGGTATAGATAATTGTTAACATTACACCATGGCCATGGACTGGTTTAGATAATTGTTAACATACACACTGGTACAGATAATTGTTAGCATTACACCATGATCGTGGACTGCTATAAATAATTAGCCCATGACACCATGGTCCATTCTCCTACACCATGGTCCTAAACGATACGGGGTCGCCAATTATAATTATGCGTGTTATCACATGACGGAACATGGCCTTAAACTCAGATACTCGTATTGCCTATGACAAATGCGTTTCGAGAGGAGCTGTTGACGTAACATTGTAACTAGACAAGAACAGAATCGAGCCGAATAGGATAAAAGCAGATGCATTCGTATGACACAAATAGGAGTCGGCACTATGACTGACTGGAGACAATAATCCATTACATGGGATTTAGCCTCAAGATAACTGAATGGATTGAAGATCAAAGCAACTTCACCGGAATAATTAATGGCTGCAACAACAGAAGCGTCGACATGCTTGGTCATTTTTTAAAGTTTTTAATTAGCCCATCATAATTAATCATGTAGTTATGCCTTTTATGTGATAACATTTAATGCAAAATATTGAAATCTACAACTTGTTAGGATAGGCAATTAACGAGGTATGTTTCGGCTGAGCGGAACATTGTTTACACATAAATATGGCAGGTATGCAAATATCCGTTAATCACCACGTCAGCCATAACCATCATGCCAGTTATTTTTCTGAAATAGTAAATCTCAATTTTCAACACAGCCTTCAATAATAGCCAAAGTGCCTATTCACATACTATCACAGCTATCGAATAAAGTTTATGCAGGTCTCAAATAATCTTGAAAATGTATTATTTTAATGCCATGGCGACAAACATTTTCAGATTTATCAAGGGACATAATCCAAATTACAGAGATTTTCCCTTGAATCTCACGATACATTTTCAACTTCATTTTGGATGTCTTTTTGAATTCTTCATCGCCAATGTCTGTGTTTGAACGTCTTCTTGAATCCTTTTACATTAATCTCTGTGTCTCGATGCTTTCTTGAATCGTTCAGCCCCACGGAGTGTGTGTCGATGTCTTCCTGAATCCTTCACGACCAATGGCCATCAGTAGCTGTAAATGGATGTCTTCTTGAATCCTGCATCATCAACAATTCTGCCTCTGTATCGTTCTGGATCATTCACGCTCTGTGGCAACTACTAATGAAACAAATGTCTCTATTACGACAATTGTGTCATTAGCTGGTGTCAGGTCGCCAGCTAATGTCACAACTGCGTTGTGACAATAGCAGGCGACACTGTCATTAAAAAAAAATGGTAGCGAGCATGCTGACGCTTATTGTCACAACTGGGAACCAGTAATTATTTGGGACAAAAATATATCACACATGATGTATGAATAAATATTTGATATACTTGAAATAGCAACAAATAATGACACAACTGTCGTAATTGCGTCAATAGTGGTCGGCTCTGCATGCAGAATCACCAGCCAATGTCGCAATTGTGACAATAGCGGTTGACTTTGCATGCAAAATCGCCTGCTAATAACACAATTACGACATAAGCTGGCGACTTGACAACTGCTAATGAAAGAGATGTTTCGAGATGTCTATCTGAATACCGGTACGTTGCCACTAAAGGCTGTGTCTCGATATCTTCCTGAATACTCCATGACCAATGAATGTGTGTGTTCTGCAGTCCTTCGCTACCGATGAATGTGCCTCGATGTCTGGATCAATCTCCTCAAAATTTCTCAAGTTTGACCATACATATCACAAGCTGATAGCAAAATACGAGCGCAGCGTAACATGTGTCTAATTCCGCTTAACCCGGCACTAGGGTCTGTATGTACCTTATATACGCCAAGATCCTCATGTTGTTCATATGAACACCACTGATCAAAGCATGACTGAGATACATCTTTCTAAATATAACGACTTTATAACTATATCATATGATTGTACGAATACAGATACGCGATGCGGATTGCATATGGGTACATGAAGATGTCTTGAAGATGTCTTGCCGGATATATTTACAAACCGTGATTGTTTTTTAATTTGGTGACTGGTTTATGGAATCGGACATTTTTTATGGACGACAGTTAGATATGGAATTGTAGACACTTGAATTTTGAATTCTTCATCACCAGTGACAGTGTCTGGGAGTGATCTTGAGCCTTTCATCACCAGTGAATGCGTGTGGGTGTGTTCTTGAACCCTTCGTCACCAGTGGATGCGTTTGGATGCGTGTTTGCTTCAGTTGTCACCAATGAATGTGTCCAGGTGTGTTCTTCATTCAGTCGTCACCAATGAATGTGTCTGGGTGTGTTCTTGAATCAGTCGTCACCAATGAATGTGTCTGGGTGTGTTCTTAATTCAGTAGTCACCAACGAATGTGTCTGGGTGTGTTCTTGATTCAGTCGTCACCAATGAATGTGTCTGGGTGTGTTCTTGAATCAGTCGTCACCCTTGGATGTATCTGGGTGTGTTTGACTAGTCTTTTTGTGTTAAATGCCGTCATTTTCATCTAACGACGATACAGATCACCAGTCCCTAGTGTTCGAGTTGTCACAGCGACACAGCTCACCAGTTACCAATATACGAGTTGTCAGAGCATTTCCATCATAGTTATCTAGATTTGTACCTGATACCGATTATGCCGGTGCTATGGGCCGTGTGGTCATGTCATCCAAGTTGCCACATGAA
The DNA here is from genome assembly GCA_036873755.1 of Hanleya hanleyi. Taxonomy (NCBI): domain Eukaryota; kingdom Metazoa; phylum Mollusca; class Polyplacophora; order Lepidopleurida; family Hanleyidae; genus Hanleya; species Hanleya hanleyi. Next base: position 109,602 of record JAVTVY010039180.1, on the reverse strand, counting down.
CAGGTACAATGAAAGCGTACCTGAGATACAACACATATGACGAATCGTTAGATTCTTGGTATGTGCTTTAGAATAGGTTAATCAGAAGACTATAATGTGAAGTCATGTGACTCTGTCAGTATGTAGGTACCGCTTCCCACTTCCCTTATATATGTTGTAATTTTTACCTGTATATGGCGAGATTCTGCTGGTGAACGTTTCGTTCCCGAGGCCCGCCCCATGTACAGACCTTTTGGCCTTTGATATATGTTGGCATTATGGCAAGTTGATGCTGGGTCGACATCGGGCCTTACAGGCTAGTCTTTTGTGTTAAATGCCGTCATTTTCATCTGACGACGACACAGCTCACCAATCCCCAGTGTTCGAGTTGTCACAGCGACACAGCTCACCAATTACCAATATACGAGTTGTCAGAGCATTTCCATCATAGCTCTCTAGATTTGTATCTAATACCGATTATGCCGGTGCTAGGGGCCGTGTGGTCATGTCATCCAAGTTGCCACATGAACAGGTACAATAAAAGCATACCTGAGATACAACACATATCACGAATCGTTAGATTCTTGGTATGTGCTTTAGAATAGGTTAACCAGAAGAATATACTGTGAAGTCATGTGACTGTCAGTATGTCGGCACCTCTTCCCACTTCCCTTATATGTGTTGTAGTTTGAATCAATAGTCATCAACGAATGTGTCTGGTTATGTTATTGAACCCTGCGTCACCAACGAATGTGTCTGGGTGTGTTCTTGAATATATCGTCACCAATGAATGTGTCTGGATGTGTTCTTGAACCGTTCATCACCGGCGAATGTGTATGGGTGTGCTTTTGAACCCTTCCTCACCAACAAAGGGGTCTGTGTGTGTTCTTGAATCAATCGTCACCAGTGAATGTGTCTGGATGGGTTTTTGAACCCTTCAAAACCAACGAATGTGTCTGGGTGTGTTCTTGAAAACTTCATAACCAACGAATGTGTATGGGTGTGTTCTTGAATTAATCGACACCAGCGAATGTGTCTGGGTGTGTTTTTGAACCCTTCATCACCAACGAAGGGGTCTGTGTTTGTTCTCGATTCAGTCGTCACCAGCGAATGTGTCTGTGTGTGTTTTTGAACCCTTCAGCACCAACGAAGCGGTCTGTGTGGGTTCTTGAATCAATCGTCACCAGCGAATGTGTCTGGCTGTATCTTTGAACCGTTCATTACCAACGAAGGGATGTTGGTGTGTTCTTGAATCAATCGTCACTAACGAATGTGTCTGGATGTGTTCTCGAAACTTTCATCTCCAAGGAATGTGGCCATTGAAGGTCGTCACCGTTGAATTTTTCTGGATGTGTTCTTGTATGGCGAGAAGTGGTCTTGATTTAGTCGTCACCACTGAATGTGTCTGAGTATTCGTGAATCAATCATCACCAATGGATGTGTCTGAGTGTGTTCTTGAATCAATCCTCACTAACGAATGTGTCTGGATGTGTTCTCGAAACCTTCATCTCCAAGGAATGTGGCCATTGAATGTCGTCACCATTGAATTTTTCTGGATGTGTTCTTGAATCAGTCCTCACCAATGAATGTGTCTGGGTGTATTCTAGAACTTTTCCTCGCCAATGAATATATCGGAGTGTGTTCTTGTGTTCTTGAATTAATCTTCGCCAAGGAATGTGCCTGGTTGTGTTCTTGAACCATTGAAGTTGATGCTGGGTCGACATCGGGCCTTACAGACTAGTCTTTTTGTGTTAAGTGTCGTCATTTACATCTGACGACGATACAGCTCACCAATCTCCCATGTACGAGTTGTCACAGCGAAACAGCTCACCAATTACCAGTATACGAGTTGTCAGAGCATTTCCATCATAGCTCTCTAGATTTGTATCTAATACCGCTTATGCCGGTGCTAGGGCCGTGTGGTCATATCATCCAAGTTGCCACATGAACAGGTACAATAAAAGCGTACCTGAGATACAACACATATCACGAATCGTTAGATTCTTGGTATGTACTTTAGAATAGGTTAACCAGAAGACTATTCTGTGAAGTCATGTGACGCAGTCAGTATGTCGGCACCTCTTCCCACTTCCCTTATATGTGTTGTAATTTTTTCCTGTATATGGCGAGATTCTGCTGGTGGACGTTTCGTCCCCGAGGCCCGCCCCCTGTACAGACCTTTTGGTCTTTGATATATGTTGGCATTTGTGGGAAGTTGATGCTGGGTCGACATCGGGCCTTACAGACTAGTCTTTTGTGTTAATTGCCGTCATTTACATCTGACGACGATACAGCTCACCAATCTCCATGTACGAGTTGTCACAGCGAAACAGCTCACCAATTACCAGTATACGAGTTGTCAGAGCATTTCCATCATAGCTCTCTAGATTTGTATCTAATACCGCTTATGCCGGTGCTAGGGGCCGTGTGGTCATATCATCCAAGTTGCCACATGAACAGGTACAATAAAAGCGTACCTGAGATACAACACATATCACGAATCGTTAGATTCTTGGTATGTGCTTTAGAATAGGTTAACCAGAAGACTATTCTGTGAAGTCATGTGACGCAGTCAGTATGTCGGCACCTCTTCCCACTTCCCTTATATGTGTTGTAATTTTTTCCTGTATATGGCGAGATTCTGCTGGTGGACGTTTCGTCCCCGAGGCCCGCCCCCTGTACAGACCTTTTGGTCTTTGATATATGTTGGCACTTGTGGGAAGTTGATGCTGGGTCGACATCGGGCCTTACAGACTAGTCTTTTGTGTTAAATGCCGTCATTTACATCTGACGACGATACAGCTCACCAATCTCCAATGTACGAGTTGTCACAGCGAAACAGCTCACCAATTACCAGTATACGAGTTGTCAGAGCATTTCCATCATAGCTCTAGATTTGTATCTAATACCGCTTATGCCGGTGCTAGGGGCCGTGTGGTCATATCATCCAAGTTGCCACATGAACAGGTACAATAAGCGTACCTGAGATACAACACATATCACGAATCGTTAGATTCTTGGTATGTGCTTTAGAATAGGTTAACCAGAAGACTATTCTGTGAAGTCATGTGACGCAGTCATATGTCGGCACCTCTTCACACTTCCCTTATATGTGTTGTAATTTTTTCCTGTATATGGCGAGATTCTGCTGGTGGACGTTTCGTCCCCGAGGCCCGCCCCCTGTACAGACATTTTGGTCTTTGATATATGTTGGCACTTGTGGGAAGTTGATGCTGGGTCGACATCGGGCCTTACAGACTAATCTTTTGTGTTAATTGCCGTCATTTACATCTGACGACGATACAGCTCACCAATCGCCAATGTACGAGTTGTCACAGCGAAACAGCTCACCAAGTACCAGTATACGAGTTGTCAGAGCATTTCCATCATAGCTCTCTAGATTTGTATCTAATACCACTTATGCCGGTGCTAGGGGCCGTGTGGTCATATCATCCAAGTTGCCACATGAACAGGTACAATAAAAGCGTACCTGAGATACAACACATATCACGAATCGTTAGATTCTTGGTATGTCTTTTAGAATAGGTTAACCAGAAGACTACACTGTGAAGTCATGTGGCTCTGCCAGTATGTCGGCACCTCTTCCGCTTCCTTATATGTGTTGTAATTTTTCCTGTATATGGCGAGATTCTGCTGGTGGACGTTTCGTCCCCACGGGAGGCCCCCTGTACAGACCTTTTGGTATTTGATATATGTTGGCATTTGTGGGAAGTTGATGCTGGGTCGACATCGGGCGTTACAGACTAGTCTTTTGTGTTCAATGCCGTCATTTACATCTGACGACAATACAACTCACCAATCTCCAATGTACGAGTTGTCACAGCGAAACAGCTCACCAATTACCAGTATACGAGTTGTCAGAGCATTTCCATCATAGCTCTCTAGATTTGTATCTAATACCGCTTTATGCCGGTGCTGGGGGCCGTGTGGTCATGTCGTCCAAGTTGCCACATGGACAGGTGCAGTAGAGGCGTGCCTGAGGTACAACACATATCACGAATCGCTAGATTCTTGGTATGTGCTTTAGAATAGGTTAACCAGAAGACTATTCTGTGAAGTCATGTGACGCAGTCAGTATGTCGGCACCTCTTCCCACTTCCCTTATATGTGTTGTAATTTTTTCCTGTATATGGCGAGATTCTGCTGGTGGACGTTTCGTCCCCGAGGCCCGCCCCCTGTACAGACCTTTTGGTCTTTGATATATGTTGGCACTTGTGGGAAGTTGATGCTGGGTCGACATCGGGCTTACAGACTAGTCTTTTGTGTTAAATGCCGTCATTTACATCTGACGACGATACAGCTCACCAATATCCAATGTACGAGTTGTCACAGCGAAACAGCTCACCAATTACCAGTATACGAGTTGTCAGAGCATTTCCATCATAGCTCTCTAGATTTGTATCTAATATCGCTTATGCCGGTGCTAGGGGCCGTGTGGTCATGTCATCCAAGTTGCCACATGAACAGGTACAATAAAAGCGTACTTGAGATACAACACATATCACGAATCGTTAGATTCTTGGTATGTGCTTTAGAATAGGTTAACCATTAGACTATTCTGTGAAGTCATGTGACGCAGTCAGTATGTCGGCACCTCTTCCCACTTCCCTTATATGTGTTGTAATTTTTTCCTGTATATGGCGAGATTCTGCTGGTGGACGTTTCGTCCCCGAGGTCCGCCCCCTGTACAGACCTTTGGTCTTTGATATATGTTGGCACTTGTGGGAAGTTGATGCTGGGTCGACCTCGGGCCTTACAGACTAGTCTTTTGTGTTAAATGCCGTCATTTACATCTGACGACGATACAGCTCACCAATTTCCAATGTACGAGTTGTCACAGCGAAACAGCTCACCAATTACCAGTATACGAGTTGTCAGAGCATTTCCATCATAGCTCTCTAGATTTGTATCTAATACCGCTTATGCCGGTGCTAGGGGCCGTGTGGTCATATCATTCAAGTTGCCACATGAACAGGTACAATAAAAGCGTACCTGAGATACAACACATATCACGAATCGTTAGATTCTTGGTATGTGCTTTAGAATAGGTTAACCATTAGACTATTCTGTGAAGTCATGTGACGCAGTCAGTATGTCGGCACCTCTTCCCACTTCCCTTATATGTGTTGTAATTCCTTCAGACTCAAACACTGCGAGAGTAGAGGCAAGAAAGTTATTGTCACCCAGGTCCATGTTTTCCTTCGGACTAGAACACTGAGAGTAGTGGCGGGTAATTTATTTGTGACCTACATTGTTGGCCAGGACCAGTGTTTCCTTCGGTCCCAAACATTGCGAGAGTAGTGGCGGGAATTTTTTTTAAACCCTGAATGAGGAGTGGCGGGAAATTTATTGTTTACCGTCATTGTCATCCAGGATCAAGGCTTTCCTTCCAAATAAACACTGCAAGAGTAAGTGTTGTCGACCAGGACCAATGGTTTTCTTCGGACTCGAACACTGTGAGAGTAATGGCGGGAAATTTATTAAAACAGGTGGCAGAAAGTTTATTGTCAACCGTCATTGTTGACCAGGACTAATGTTTTCCTTCGGACTCCAACACTGCAAGAGTAGACCCCCTAGTGGCGGTAAATTTATTCAAACACTGCGAGAGTTAGTAGAGCCGGGAAATTTATTGTCGACCGTCATTGTCGAACAGAAGCAAAACAAATCTTCAGATTAGAGCACTGAGAGTAGTGGTGGGTAATTTATTTGTGACCTACTTTGTTGGCCAGGACCAGTGTTTTCCTTCGCTCTCAAAAACTGCGAGAATAGTGGTGGGAAATTTGTTTAAACACTGCAAGAGTAGGGGCAAGAAATTTATTGTCGACCGTCATTGTCGACCAGGGCTAATATTTTCTGCTCGGAATCGAACACTCTGAGAGTAATTAAGGGCGGGAAATTTATTCAAACACTGCTAGGGAAGTGGCGGGAAATTTATTGTCGACCGTCATTGTCAACCAGGACCAATGTTTTATTTCGGACTTATGTACTGCGCGAGTAGGGGCAAGAACCACAGTTTTCCTTCGGACTAAAAACACCGAGAGTGAGGGCAAGAAATATATCGTCGACTGTCATTGTCGACCAGGACCAAGGTTTTCTACTCACACTCAAACACTGTGAGAGTAGGGGCAAGAAATTTATTGTCGACCGTCATTGTCGACCAGGACCAATGTTTTTCTTCGGACTCAAACACTGCGAGAGTAGTATTGGAAAATTTATTCAAACACTGCGAGAGAAGTGGCGGGAAATTTATTGTCGACCGTCATTGTCAACCAGGACCAAGGTTTTCTCCTCGGACTCAAACACTGTGAGAGTAAGGGCGGGAAATTTATTGTCGACCGTCATTGTCAACCAGGACCAAAGTTTTATTTCGGACTAACGTACTGCGCGAGCAGGGGCAAGAACCAAAGTTTTCCTTCGGACTAAAAACACCGAGAGTGAGGGCAAGAAATTTATCGTCGCCCGTCATTGTCGACCAGGACCAAGGTTTTCTACTCGCACCCAAACACTGTGAGAGTAGGGGCAAGAAATTTATTGTCGACCGCCATTGTCGACCAGGACCAATGTTTTTCTTCAGACTCAAGCACTGCGAGAGTAGTGGCGGAAAATTTATTCAAACACTGCGAGAGAAGTGGTGGAAAATTTATTGTCGACCGTCATTGTCAACCAGGACCAAGGTTTTCCTTCAGACTCAAAGACTGCGAGAGCAGAGGCAAGAAAGTTATTGTCACCCAGGTCCATGTTTTCATTCGGACGAAAACAGAAGCAAATCATATTTCAGATTTGGTATAGTATTTCATTGGGTGAGACCTAGCTTCCAGTTTTGGGAACTGGGGGCATGGAGAATCAACCCAATTGACACACTGATCTAGAAATGTTTGTAGAAATGTTCGATCCTCGAGTCGAGCAGTTGGGACATTAGCTGGCGACCTGACCACCGCTAATGACAAATTGCGACAATTGTCGTTAGTAGTTGCTACACAGCGCCCCCTCCCCCCCCTCCAAAAACCTTATCCATTTCGAAACTGATGTTGAAATGACCGACGGCGAAAAATACCCAAGTTCACTTTTTGAGACTATGTCTCTGCAAAACTTGGAACCAACTACAGCAGAGAAAAACGATTCAACTGACCCGATTCATGATTTATTTGCAGTGAACATCAACGAGTACATTTATTACAGGAGGGCTTTTATTACAGGTATATTTACTTTGCCAACTTGACGATCGCGACTAAACGCACTATAGCAAACTAATGGTTTAGTAATCACATATTCTAGGAAATATATAAATAAAACGGAATGTAATATACGCCTGGTATATCATATATGCCCTGTACCCTATATTATAAAATACCTATAATATAGGGCATAGGCATATATACCTGACGTATACCGGTACTATATACCAGATGTGTTTTCTTTCCTTATTTTTCTAGATTTTTTTGTGATTAATAAACGATCAATTTGCCAGTGCTTCAGATCACAAAGATATATTCAGAACTGGTTAAAACTTTCACGTATAACCTGCAGATTCCATTATCTAAACTAGGATCTTAAATGAAGTCAACGCGTCCAATCAGCCATAAGTCGGCCACTTGAAATTTTCGATAGATGGCAATATAATTTATACCCGAAAATACAACAATGTATGCTTTAACAACCCATAAACATTTTGCAAATGTGAAAAAATTGAATTTGCTTCTGTAAGATATGAAATAATGTACCCGTAATTACAAATCATATGTAATAATTATCCGACGACACCGAAAATGAGAGGGAACATTCCGTTCTGCACAACAGAAATAAAAATTTAATAAAATTACCTGTGGATGCAGTCCTCTACATGCGTAATATAACATTTTTGACAGTATATATAAAATAAGAGATTGCCAAGAAATACGGTACAGCCTATCCAGCGCCTGATGTTGCAGGATATTAAACATATATAAGGTAAATACAAACATTTAGAACTTGTTTTCACAGGAAGAATTTACGATGACACCCAATAACTATGCATTCCTTTTTTCAACACATTATTAAATCAAAACATGAAAATAAACCCGCAAAATGCAAACCTTCTATTATACAGGTATGATCTAAAATATTATTATGTCGTAACACCCTAAAGGACGTCTAACTTTCACCGAGGATTCGGCCTCAGTGATGCGATTGAAATTCCCTACGGAAAATATGACCTATCGATTTTTTTTCGATTGACATGAAGTACAAAATACGAATGTATACATCGAGTATCGTGATTCTCAAATAACAAGGCTGTGAAGTGATGTCTACTGAAAACGTTTAACTGAACATAAAACAGATTTTTAGAAGTGAAAACACCATTTATTTCTGTCTGTAAAAATATTAGGAGTGCATGATCATACCCCGGATCAGTTTTATGCTTTGTCCCAATAAATTGATCAAGTTCCAATAGATTGTTAAAGCATGTAGCTGCGGACCTAGGCCAGTTCTCTTATGATCGAATGTTACATGAACATATTTACAAAGAGAAATAGAAATCAGCGATTTTGCAGTAATATTTCACGGCCCTGTCCTTCGAGAACCGGGGCTTCGCTGGTGACCGCTAGCCTCAAACCGCTGAACCGGCATGGGTTCGAGTCCAGTTGGTCCTTGTGTGAAAGTTTGTCAGCTACTTGCCGACGGGCGGTGGTTATCTCCAGGTATTCCGGCTTTCTCTACCAACCAAACTGACCGTCACCATATGAGTGAAACAACCTTGAGTGCGACATTACCCCTATCTGGCCTGGGCGATTTGGGGTGTATCACAGCCTGGGGGGGGGGAGGCGGAAAGTGCCCCCCTATACAGGGTGTATCAAAAAAAACGGAGTCCTAGTACGATGACATATTTTTCATTGAGCAAAGGAGAAATCTATTTTTTGTTTTGATTTGTCATCAAGACCGACCCTTTGGGACTGACCAGCTGAACAATTCAATGATCTGTGATCAAGCATGTTAGAACAATAGCTATTCTTCAATTATGAGTGAAATGTGACTTGCGCCAGATTTGGTTTACATCATTCGTCTGCCCTTGAAAGAAAAGAAATACGGTGTTACAAATGAAATGTCTTTTATCCACTCTGAATTCATTGACATTTTGAAAACAAAACGGTGTACAATTAAAATGTCTTTTAACTCTGAATTTAACAAAAAGGTGTACAATTCAAATGTCTTTTTAGCAGACAATTGAATCTCAATCTTCAACGTGTCCTCCATTTCTCTGGATGCAGGTACGCGCACATTCATTCATTGCCGCCACGGCCCGTCTGATAAGCGCCTGGTTCTGCCTCAGGTTGTCAACTTCTGTTATGATGCGCTGTTCCAGGTCATTGAGATCTGCTGGAGGCGTGATGTACACCCTGGACTTTAGGTAACAGTTAAGACATTTTAATTGTACACCGTTTTGTTTTCAAAATGTCAATGAATTCAGAGTGGATAAAAGACATTTCTTTTGTACACCGTATTTCTTTTCTTTCAAGGGCAGACGAATGATGTAAACCAAATCTGGCGCAAGTCACATTTCACTCATAATTGAAGAATAGCTATTGTTCTAACATGCTTGATCACAGATCATTGAATTGTTCAGCTGGTCAGTCCCAAAGGGTCGGTCTTGATGACAAATCAACAAAAAAAATAGATTTCTCCTTTGCTCAATGAAAAATATGTCATCGTACTAGGACTCCGTTTTTTTTGATACACCCTGTATATTTTCTCTACCACTAAGGCTAGAGCGCTGAAACTTACCACACAGTATCTTGGGTTCAAGCTCTACCGGGAAATGTAAAAAAATCCAAGATGGCCGCCATGATGACGTCACAGTGACGTAATCTTCTCGGAAGCCATTTCTCGGCCTTTTTGGGGTCGATTTTTCGAAATTTTCATTTTTCCGATTTTTCTCTCGAAAAAAATCTAATAAAATACAGAATAATTAGTTTTGCATAAATAAAATACTTTCAAGGCCTTTTAGTCAAGGCAAATGTGAAAAAATGGAGCGAAAAGATTGAAAAACACGACTTTCGCGCATACCACATGGCCGCCATTTTGAATTTACCCATGATCCTCTGCTCGGGGGTATATAAAAATAGGCTCCCGCCCCCCCCAGGCCAGGTAGGGTTAAGTCAACTCCACAACCGTGACACTCAGTGTCTTGGAATTATTCTGTATATAACAAAATGTGGATCAAAATATTTTTTTCGTAGGTAATATTTTATTTTTGGGAGGGATTATTCTATTTTTGGCATTTCAAACAGGGGTCGAGTCCTCGCTCGAAGGTAACGTCCTTTACGTCAATATTTCGTGCATACTGAGATACTGGCAAGGAATACACTCTGAAAACTTTTGTATACAAAACGCACACACAAATTCCAAAAATGTCCAAAACTCAAAAATAAAGTAAGTTATCAAGCTAGATGTTGCATTTGACATTATTGCGATGGTACGACATGATGATCTCCACTTGAACGTTTTGAGACACGTGGTGTACCTATACGCTTCTGCAGATTGGTGCATCTCACGGAGGTAAACAGTAAGAGTATTCTTCTTTGCAACGAGTTTACCACATTTATCGCATCAAACATCTTCTCTTTGGCGACAATTTTAACAAGCATCTTCACATCACCAGGATACACGTACCCGGTCTCTCATTTGAAGCATCTGCATTTCGTATTGACGTGGTTATTCATATTTTCATCATAGTGGTTTTTGGTCATAAACGCCTTGTGAAATATGAAACAAGTTGTTCCATGGTATCGGTTGCGATTACAAATTATGTAGTCCTTGTCACAAAAATGACAGAAGAAGCCGATCGAGCAGAATTTGGTGTGCGTATCCCTGAACCATTTCACTTCATGAATGCTGTGCTGCAAATTGGACAGCGGAACGATGTTTCAGTATATACCTCCCTGTGCCGCTGGAGACTGAACCTCCATTTGGATGAAAAGTTACATTTATGGCAATGAAATATGTTAGGCTTTATGAGCATTGTGGACTTTTCGTGGATCTGTCGCGGAGTCCAGGTTGTGGGCCTACGAGTATTTCTTGGAATGATTTTTCCTCTGGGAACACTCCTCAAACAATGCAAAAACTATACGATAACATGAAAATTAAACGAATCATGTGCCGTAGTGTGGGTTCTGAGATATGAAACCCACTGGAATAATTAAGTCACCAAATCGGCCCTACACATGAACACTTGTATCAGTGATGATTAGACATTGCTATAGTATATGTGCTCAGTAACTGCACGTTGATTTTGACTTTGCACGCCAAAAAGGGGCACAGGAACTCATCAGGAAGTTGAGCAGTCGAACAATTCCCCTCGACAGAAATATGGACGGTCTCATTTCATGTCATGAACATTTTGTCCTAAATTCGCCTCCTTACTTACATTTACCTCTCTGTCCCAATCAAAACTGATTAACAGCCATTCTATTTTATTATTATATACAGACCAAGATGTGAAGTCCTAAACTACAAGAAAAAATCAACTTCATAACTAAAATTCGACACAATTTTGAAAAACTTCTAATATGAACACGATTATGATGAGAACGAGATGATCTATGAACTTGAGTTTGACAAAGAATATGCCAAAATCTATCTAGAACGTTATCGCATTCAGCTCTAGTGATAAGACACAGATAACTGTGAAATCCTTACCCTCCATCTCTGCACACGTGTCGACTCGGTGCGATTACGTCATAAATGAGCGCAGATGGCTCGTCCCTCGTTGCAAGACTGGTGTAAGCTGCGATCAGACAGGTTATATTGGTGCTTGTATTCATTTTAACATCATCTCAGAGACGGAAAGTTTTAGATTTGACTTTTATGCATGGTGTTCTTTCAAGTAAATGTGTTGCTATCTCTTAGCCCAAATGTCATTTCATGCACTATTGAGACATTTTATATTGTTATATATAGCACGCATACGCCAGAATAAATGTTAGAAAGTTTTAATTTCTATCTAGTCATGTCTATTTATAATGATATATCATACTGATAAGGGGCCGATATATTTAGCTCAGCAAGTACTTTCTCATTTGTAATGCATATCTGTGGTTATAATTGTACGCGGCAAGTCCTCTTAAAACACGCCCTAAAAGTATACATAATTCTTGGTATAATGTTATCTACACTTGATATAATATGGCTCAATTGCACTGTATGAGTCTTTTTCTAGGCCTCGTGTCTATTGGCCCCTTCTATGCATAAAGGAATAAACCGATAAAATAAAATTTGGCAAAGTAACGTATCATGTTTCAAGGCTTACTGAGCTGCAGTTTCATGGAACTGTATCTTGGATGGAGAAAGGTCCATTACAGGTTTGACCCTATTATCTCCCCCCCCCCCGGCCACCCCTTACACCAAACTTTATAAATAGCTTCAAAAAGACAAAATGTAAATGGTTGATACATTTAACAGTTTCCCAAATGAGATGGCTGACTTGAAGGCTTTCAGCTGGTGTAGCTGAATGAAAATGTCACTGTGAACAAGCAAAAGTGACAAAGTGCCATAATATCATCGACTTCGTGTCCCGTTTTCACACCGGTGTTAATTCACCGAACACAATGATTTTGATAAATAAAATCATTAGTAGCAATGACGTGCAGATTAATCAAGCTCGATGATTTCCTAGGTCAAACCGATGACGACTTATTTTGTCATTGTCAAGGCTTCTATGATTCATTGCCGGTCGCGATGACAAATTGTGCTACTCGTCGCTGTAGGCTGTCTGGATGTGCCGCCTTTGATGGCAGGAAGTGAAGCAAGTCTAGCGGAAATGTTCGTGCAGCTGGATGATCGCTCCCCTTATCAATTACTTATCGGTGACGCGCGGACACAAAATCGTTGTGTATCGACGGATTAAACTTAATTCGCCATCGAAAGGGAGAGAAAATAATCATTACAGACCTAAATATATTGATAAGATGTGCTCCGTTAAGATGTTGGAAGATACATTGAGGTTAATATCATGATGATTTGGATGTAGACTTAAATTCAAATAAAGAAGAAGACGTCATGGTCAACTACAGTCATCAATTTCAAGTTGATATACGGATATCCGACTTAATTTGGTTCCATATATTTATCCCCCAAGAAAAGTGCCTATCCAGTTGTGCCGGTGACATAACAACGTCCTAATGTCAGGCATGTGGCAAGCTTGTGGCAGGCCGATTGACCGGCCGTGTCAGGCCGAGACAGGCCGGTTTATTTACACTGATTGCATAATTTATACACAAAATTACAACCATTTGTTGATCTTACTATAATATTTATATATTTCTGCTCTTATCTAGTATATATTTAGGCATATATCGGCACATAAGAGGCCCATGATCATCGATTTACTCTTCCACGCCTAAAACCTTGGATCAGTCGCACAGGGTGATCGACCAGCCAATCATGAATCCTGGATCATATGCTCGGTATAATAGCTATTACCTATATGGTAATAATCAATGTACTTAAGTTTTTTATTCACTTATGCCGGAAAATCTAGGGCAAGATTATCCTGTTTATTTGATTTCCTTTTGTTTCTCCGTGTGAGCACATATATTGTATGTACTTTTGATACGATAAATTGAAATTGCTCACTTGGAAGAGTAACTGAAAATAACAGAAAGGTGTAAAACAATTTTTTTTATGGGAGGGTGTCCAAAAGAAATAAGCTGGGCTTCTACACAGGTATGGCTGGATTAATTATTGTTTTAACATCAAATAGCTTCCCTTGGAATGGAAACTTTATTTTCATTTGAGAGGGCTTCTCTACAGGTATGGATTAGCTTCTGTTTAACACAATTTCAATTCAATTCAATTCACTCATTTACACCCACACCACTTCCTGTGGTATATGAGGAAAACAACATGAATATTTGGTCGACACAGCTTGCCAAAAACAAGCAAAAAACCATACATCAGGTATTTTGTAGTCCATCCTGACAATTAGCATAGGCAATAGTATTAACATTAGTTTCCAATATACATAGATATTTCTATTCAATACACCTCATAACACAATCAAGGAATATTGAATGGACAACGGGAGACAACTGTGTATTATTTACCCCCCTCCCCCCACCCCACCCCACCCCACCCCACCCCACCCCCTGGTCAATACAAGAAAACGTGTTGTGAAGAGGGAGAAAACTGGACGGCGACGAGAGAGTAAAACAACTTGAAAGAGTAAATAATCAGCATCAAAAGTTAACCCTACCTGGCCTGGGGGGGGGGGGGCATTATGGCTCCCCTACCAAACTTTCTGCGCTATCTCCGGAACGACGAAAAATGGAGTGCTGAAACTCCGGAACTTTATAGTTTATCATATTGGGGTCATTTTAAGCCCATTTGCATAACCCCCTGAGCAGAGGATCATGGGTAAATTTAATATGGCGGCCACGTGGGGTACCAGAAGAGTGATGTTTTTGTCATATTTCTTCAAAATTTCTGCTTTTCCGCGATGAAAAGTGGGCAAGAACTATTTTATTTCACATTACATTAATATTTACTAATTTATCATTTTGCGGAGAAATTGCATAAATAAAAAATTCGGAAAATCCGACCGAAAAATCGACCAAAAATGCGTTTTTGAAAATGACGCCACTGTGACGTCATCAAAGCGGCCATCTTTGATTTTTTTTTACATTTTCTGTTAGAGCTTGACCCAAGGGTATAGTGTGGTAAGTTTCAGCCCCCTAGCTCAAGGGATAAGAAAAATAATTAGGGGGGCCATTTCGGTCCCTCCCCCAGGCCTGGACAGGTCCCAAAAAGCCCAGGCCAGATAGGGTTAATATCAACGAGCATTAAGTAACTGTAACTTAGTCTGTGGTTATAATACGCACAATATTGATTAAGGTGATCTCTCATTAAATACCCTGATAATAATTCCATATGAATTTTACAACTTTGACTAATTTAGGTACATATGTCGTTTTACAGAGGTCACTTAGTTTTTGTGGGTTAAGTTAACTATTTTAATACTCAATGATGTACTTTTTCCTCAAGCCTTCAAGGAAAGGACTCGTAAGTAAATAGTGGTACTCGTCGGCAATCGCATTATGGTCACAGAGTTCCCATAGTCTCCCTCCCTTTGGTGTATAGCTCCAGTGTACAATCTCAAATAGAAATCTATGACTAGTGGTTCTGAATTTAGTAAAGGCTATTCTCAGCTTTTCATCCAAAATTAAAAGGTAATTCTTTAAGTAAATACTTTCTTTAAATTTTGAATATAACGAACCTTTTGAGGAATTTGAAGAGCTGGCGAGCCAAAACTGATATAATAATACTGATCCTGTAATGTTTCAGACTACGTGGGTTCTGATTTAACCAAATATCATTCATACCCGTTTCCTCAAATATACTCCTAATAGAAATAATCGACTTATGTTGGTATACATTGTGATCAACATCTGACAACATATGTCTATACGTATATCAGAATATATGACAACGTTGGTCTTCCGGCACCGAACATAATTCTACCCCAAAAACTAATCATTCTTTTCTTGATTAAAATATTCGTAGGGTATCGCCCAAGCTCACCATAAACCATGTATAGTGGAGTACTACTTTTGACACACAATAACTTCAAAAACTTTAGATGAAATTTCTCTACTAAATTCGTTTTTGCTACCCCCCAAACATCGCACCCATACAACAAGATTGGAACAATCGTTTTATCGAATAAAAGAAGCTGAAGGTCTATCGGTATATTATATTTTCTTATTGTGCTGTTGAGTACGAGAGATCCTGAAGGATCTTGGCGCCCACCATTGTCCGATAATGGTAAGCTAATGACAAGAGGATCTTTTTGTCCATTGCTACTAAGAGCAAACGATTGATTTGTAATTTTGTTTGCAGAATTTCGAATTTGAACGAAAAAGATCGAAAAAGGGACACTGGAAACACTAAGATATTATTTTTATAAGTTTCACGAGTTTCAAGATTTCTAGAATCTGTACTTGATGTTGGTTGTTATAGTAAAAGTGAAATGAAAAAAGTTAATCTGAAACTGAATGTCCGGAGGATCCCTCGTCTTCGTTTTGTAGTATTTTTTTTGCCCGTGTCATCATTGGGTACTGGAAGCGGAGACAAATCTCTTTGACAATTTGGCATGAGCTATGAAACATACGTACCTAAGATTTAAAAATTAGGAACGAATTTGAGAAAGATCAATGCAGCAGTTCCTGAGAAATCGCGATAACAATGTTTCACGAGGAAATCCAAGATGGTCGCCTAGTGGCCATATTGGATTTCCGAATCGGACCAGAAAAGGTATCTTGCACAACTAGAACCCAAGGGGAACCTGTGTACCAAATTTTAGAAAGATCCATGCAGCAGTTCCTGAGAAATCGCGGTAACAAATGTTTCATGGGGAAATCCAAGATGGTCACCTGGTGGCCATACTGGATTTTCGAGTCGGACCAGAAAAGGTATCTTGCACAATTAGACCCCAAGGGGAACCTGTGTACCAAATTTGAGAAAGATCAATCCGGTAGTTCCCGAGAAATCACGGTAACAAGAATTGTTTACGGACGGACTGACGACGGACGGACTACGGACGGCCGGACGGACGACGGACGACGGACCACGTACGAAACAGAGCTTTGGGAAAATACAAATTCCATGTATTTACATTGATCAACTATTTCTATATTATCATTCCCAATGGAAAATCTGAATGTTCCAGTCAGTCTGGCTCCAATAACTATTTTGGTTTTAGTGGTGTTCATTCGCAACTTCCACTTATCACAATATATTTTGAAAATATTTAGACTATTTTGGAGATATTCCCTATTGTTGACAATAATGATAGTATACGAAAACAGTGTGTCGTTTAGCTCGCTCATGTCGACACCAGAACAGTGGTTTTCTAAAAGAAAATCTTCAATATCATTTATGAATGAAGAAAAAAGTATTGGCAACAAATTTTCTCCTTGTCGAACTCCAATATTACAGGGAAAGAATTCTGACATTTGTTCGTTATGTAATACGCAAGATGTAATGCCAGAGTACATAATGAGATACAGGCGTCTAGTCCGTCACTCATAATTCAGCCGTCGTCCATTAAAGAATATCTGCGTCCATAATACAAAGACCTATTCCATATCCATATAACAGTATTAGCACCAAATTCAAAAAAGACAATCGTAGTATACATAAACATAGGCTAGTTTCCTGCAAGAGAATCACAGTGAAAATTTTTCCTGAAATATTATATTTCAGTAATTTTTGCCAAAGACCATGCCGCCACACTGTATCGCTTTGCCGAAATAAATAAACGTGCAGAACAGGTTCCTTTTTCCAGCTTTCAATAGTTCTCCAAGGGCATATACAACAAAAATATTATCGGAGGTCGAATACCCTTTTCGAAACCATGCTTGATTTTCATTAAGTGTACCATTGGATTCTATAAATTCATTTAATCTACTAATAATGATAGATGTAAACAGTTTTCCCAAGCAGCTCAGCAGTGTCATAGGTCTGTAGTTATTTGGGTCATCTTTATCTTCCTTTTTTTTATATATAGGTTTGAGGATTCCTAGCAGCCATTCGTGTGGAACATTTCCACTTGATAATACACGATTGACCATAATTTTGTATATTGGCAATAACAATTCTTCGCTACATTCAATGAATTCATTTGGTATATCATCGTAACCAGTCGGTTTATTATTTTTCAGGGACCTAACCGCTTCACTAATTTCATGTTCACTAATTTCTCTATTTAGCATGTCATTACTTTCGATGTTGTTGGAGTTAGGAAGGATATTGTCATCCTCTTCATTATTCACGTCTCCAGCATTAAGATCTTTAAAGAAATCTAAGGGCATATCTATAGGAATATTATCTTTGTCTTTACTGCTCTTATCAGCATTCAGAATTTTCTAGTACGTTTTCGCATCGTGTTTGCTCAAATTACGTAATTTAGTCTGGAATTTTTCTCATATAACTTCATCTACTTGTTTTATATCTTTGTATACTGTCTACTTTGACTTATCAGCGCTTCTTTATTTTGTTGATTCTTATAATTTTTGAAGAGTTTTCGAGTTAAATGGTATTTTCTTCTTACTGTCTTACATTCCTTATTAAAGAATGGCTTATGTATATTCTCATGTTGGTTACTAGGTTTATCAGCGTCATTGTTGTTGGTAATGGCATTACATTTATCCAGACTATCCTTAAATAAATATTCAAATGTTCCACAACATTCATCTGGCAGTTGCTGACCTGAATGTTGTCACTAGCGTAAGCTTCATTCATTGTTGTTTGCATGACCAAATACACGATCTCTTCAATAAATGTAATAATGTGATCGCCACATTGTTTGACCATTTTTTTCGAATAAACCTTAGATTTACCAGACAAGTTTACATTGTTTCCAGGTTCAAATTTTTTGAATACTGTTCTAAAACGGATAGCACAATGGGCATCGGAGAGCATCGGATCAAAATCATGGACGTTAAAATCAGATTTTTTACTTAGTGCTTCTGGGTTGGCTATAACATAATATATAATGAAATTGTCCTTGGAGGTACATTTACCTATACCCATGTCACTAACGACTCTACCGTTGATGATGAATACATTGATATTTTTGCATAGTTCTATTAGCCGTTTTCCATTTGTATTGGTTCGCCCTCTGTCTTGACTGGCTCTTTTTGCTTGTAATCCCAAGAACCAGGAATGGCAATCCGTCATACAGATTTGAGTCAATTCTCTCTTATTGAGGCTCTTAACTATGACACCCATGTAATAGACTTTCATGCTAACTTACGAGAGAAAATGAGAGGGACTTTTCATTCGGGGAGTTATAATTAGAGACAATTTTGTTCTTCGGTTTACTATGACTGAATTAACTTATATATCCAATAGCGTTAGCGTAATATTTGAAGTATGGCTCTGGAAGATTGTGACAAAGTGGCGCTGTGCAAAATTGCAGTATGAATACCATACACATTTCCCATGCTTTCGAAAGCAAAAAATAAAAAATAAGTCAACGGTATGGATCCGAAATAAATTTTGAGATGTTTACAATATACGTTTATGACATATGTTATAGTAACAGAGACGAAGGAACGTACATCGGTCTATATAACTGGGGTCTGCCTTTTTTGAAGTAAAAAAATCGGTCTGTTCACACAAGTAATGTTGGATGAGAATTCTTCGTGAATGTTTTTTTTTTCATCTAATTCCAGCCATTAATATTTTGTCCAAATTTATGTAGATTATCATCAGGGCCCATCTCGAGACAATTCATATAATCTACAGTTCAAAGAGTTCTGGATATATTCGAAACGATTGTCATATGATCCAGCCTTTTTATAGATAGAGCCTTGCAAATTCGCCAGAAAACTCGCAAACAAGTCCAACACAAATCTAAGACAAACTCAGCGACGGAATGAAGCACCATTTTAACATTTGTTCGTTGGCGTAGTAAAACGTCATAATAAATACGTAATATCAATTACAACAACTATAACATGCAGCAATATCCCAATGGACGTAATTTTCATTATCATTATCATTTTCGCGTAAGGTTCCCAGGTTGCATAACGAAATTTAAGAAGTTTACTGGCGTTTTATAGGATACATCAATTTGGCGTTTTGAACTCAGAAAAGATCTATAGCAATCTTACAATACTAAGACTAATTTCTAACTTTTGTTTGTTCAGCTTCGTTAAATGTGCTGCTTTTTCATGAGACCAACGTTTTACTCAAGATCACTGACACTATAACCACACCACAATAAAATAAATCAACTCGTCCTGTCTATACTCACTGCAATACATGTAGAAATTGTTGGTCCCCCTTGCCTGAAGCTGACGGTAGCGGATATACGAGAGAAGGGCAAGGAATGAAATTGCACGACACCCTGTCTGTATTGATCTGATCAGGGACAGCTTATTTTATGGTCCCTGATCTGATCAAGTAGCGAGGAATAAATCTAGGAAAATAATAAGGTACGGTTGGATGCATCTTTGCCGTAGACCAATGACAGAGGATAACATAGCAAACAGCTGTCTCCGTTCCATCGACATTTGATACGACAAATAAGCAGACTTTAAATCTTGAACCAGTTGTGACCATTATATTATAAGTCTGAACCGCTGTGGTTTCTTTTGAACAAAGATGGATTTCCACCTTTATTTACTGTGTTAAATATACTCAGTTACGACACAGGTTTTTGTAAATGCATGTACCGATTAAGTTGCAGTATATTCACGTACTTTGGGTCTGTGACAACGAACCAGTAGACATAAACTATCAGCATACTATGAGATGTTTATATTAAACACAATACGGCAGTTTATGTCGAATTTTTGAGATCTGGCGTAAGCCAGAGGCTCTTTAGAATGCTGTAGGGAAATGGACAAAAGTGCAAACCGACTCACGGGATAGCCTTACGCTGCATGAAAGTAGTTCCACAGAGATGAGTTTCGGGGATCCTTAGTGGTTGAAAGGCTTTTGTATGTCTATATTTAGTCACTAATAGTCACTTGGCATATATTTGATCCCTTATCTGCATTAAATATTACTCTGTTCATTGTTTTCCCACAAAATATGAGATTAATACGCTCTAAAGTATGGCAGACTGGTATCGTCACTTTACCAAAGCTTGGACTCTGCTGAGAAAATTATACAGTTTAGCTTGTTAGGTGTATATGTGAGAGATGCTCTACCATAGCAGCCAACCTGGCCACCATTGTCTCATTATCACCTTTGCAGGCCACTCTTTGCTTTTCTCACAAGAGCAAGCGGTAACATATCTTATAATCTTTTCCTATCTTGTACTCCACCAGTCAACCTGTGGGATAACCAGAAAGTGTAATACATGTCTTGTCTTATCCAAACTTGTGACATAACCATCATCAACCTTGATGTCCAGCCCTTCTCACTCATAACACTAAATCAATCTCTATTTACCCCTAGGTACATGTATGTTCTGTACAAACTGACCTTAATCCCCTGTGGGTATGTAGGCCTAGACTTCATTCTACTGGCCCCTTTTTCCATCGAATTCTCAACAGGTCAGTTTGCAGTTTCAATGCAACACCAACAATACCATGTTAAAGAAGGTATCATATTGCTTTCTTTATGCTGGTTAAATTAACATGGTGGTCATGGTGTTCATCTGGAATCCCGAACTGACGTATTGGAGGAATTATGTATCAAGATAAAGAGCAAAATTCAGCTATTTTGGTCGAGTCAAGGTTGGATGAGCACCCACTATAGTGTTTAATTGGACGGAAATTAATTGGGTAACACATAGTTAGCGTAACGTGTGCAACTTCCCTCATTATAGGACTACCTTTCATTGTTCCCACAGATCAATTTCACATAAACTACGATAAAAGTAACTCCGAAAATGGAAGTCATTGTTATATAATATTCTATAGTTCGGCTTCCATTTTCGGGTTACTTTTATCCTAGGACTGCCTTTCTTTGGTATGTTCAACTTCATTATGTCGGTACCTTTTAAGAAGGGCTGTTCGCGCCATAAATCCAAACGTTTAATAAATTTAAACGTTTAACTTGGACCAACCAATCAGATGTCATGAATTGACATTTGGAAGACCTTTCCTGTCCAAAACCAAACTTTGCTGTTGTAACGTCCAATACTTTAGACGTTTCCTTTCAAAAGGCAAACGTTTCCGGTAGTAATATTCGAGACTTTTAAACGTTTCTGGTTTAAGGGAATCGTTACCGGTTGTGATCGTTCAGTCAGATTTTTTATTGCTGCTGCGTATGTTCAAACCTAAAGATCAACACGTGTCTACTGGCAAAACGTTTCCGCTATGTAGTCTGTTTGAACCAATCAAAATAACCCTTACAAATATTCGCGCATATTGTATTCCTCATGCCCACCGTGCATAATGTCCTGCGCAAATTGTCCCGCTGCCAAAGATATTCTCCAAAACCTTTTTTGTAAGAAAGGTTTTCATTGGTTAAAATACACTACATACCGGAAACGTTTGCCAGTGGAGATTTGCATGTGTTGGTGTAGATGTTGGAATACACGCGGCCCAAATAAAAAATCTGATTGGACGATCACAACCGGAAACGTTATCCTTTTAACCGGAAACCTTTAAAAGACCGAACTTTTCTTTTGACAGGAAACGTCTGAAGTCGCGAATTTACAACTGGAAACGTTTGTTTTTTTAACAGGAAAATGTCAGTTCATAACATCTGATTGGTTGGTTCAAGTGTAAACTTTTTAAAGCTTTACAATTTTTAAACGTTTAAGAAGTTAAAACATTTAAAGGATGCGTTTATGACGCGAACGGCCCTTGATATACCTTGTCACAGGATGTAACTTGTGATTGTGTTTTATCCACATACATTCATGCCTGGTGCCACCTGTGCCTAACTTGAAATGAAATATATAATTGTGCGTTTATTTCATTACAAACTTATCCCCCAATAACCCAGCTACCAGATCTCATTAAAGCCCATAGGCTCTAGTTTACCTCTGTTATTTTCTTTGCAAAAACTGCATGATTTCGAAGATAGGGTAGAAAGTGTTGTAGGGAATTCATAATGCCGCCTCTCCCATCCCCTCTCCCTTCGACCTGGTATAGGGTTAAACAAGGTTAAAAGTCGAAAAAAACATACCAAACAGACGCACTTCCCCCTTCCCGCTATAAATATTTACTTTTCTCTTAAATCACTGTAACGTCATCAGCTCAGTCACCTTGGATTTATTTTCACATGTCCTCAAAGAGTTTGAGACGAAAATACAATGTGGAAAGATTGAGGCCACTAACCCCAGGATAACCATTCGGACATGGCGCAAGTCTGACGACAAATCAAATTGCTAGCCATCTAATGGTTTCCCATCTTGTTTTTGTGTCTTCCTTTTCATTTATCGCTTATGAGCGCGAACACTTTTCAATTTATTAAGACTACGGTACCGTGATTTATATATGGTTCGTGTTTGAAACAACGGACATGTAAATATGAATTTTTATATCAGGGTTTTACATACACATGTTACACCATTGCTTGCGACGTTCGTCGAAATAGCGGCTCGTGTGAACTACTTGACTGACCGACGGTAAAGACCAGGGAATTTCGAGAGGTCTATGGGATCCACAGGCCCGCAAAACAAGAGTTTGCAAAACAAGAGGTATATAAAGCATGGAGTTATATATAGAGACCCCAGATTTCGACACTTCACCGTAATACCACCGCCCACACCCCTTGGGGCCTGTGATGGGACCCGTGGATAAATTGTTTTCTGTAGAACATTTATGTAAAAGGATGATTACAAGGGATAATATAATTACAGAAACAAAGCAACTCGGCACTGCCAGCAAAAGTCCACAAAGAATGCACAAACACTCTTGAAGGATGGTCCTAAAATTGTATGAAATCACTGCTACAACAAAGACTATGTCAGAAAAAAATTCCCTTTGGAAAGTATTTTTATAAGATTTTTTTTATCATTTACTATGTCAAAATTATTGTCGAAGGCAATGATAATTCGTGTCAGCCAATATGAAGGACAGTCCAACAACCTGTGTTAGTTTGAAAAGCTAATACATCTAAACCAGGTTCTGCAGTCAACAAGAGAAATGCCCTGGATTCTTTCTGTTCAATCCCCAACTGCCTATTGTGGTCCATTTATTCACAGCCTGTTCTGATTGTGCCTGATTATAAAGGAAGCTGAATAGAATATAATAGAAGTTTTATTTATAAAAACTCGGTCAGCCATCATCCATCGATGCTCCTCCTGTGGGCCGAGTGCTATAACAATCATAATAACAAACAGTGTATAGGGTATAAAAAATAGAGTTCACAATCTAAGACAATAAGGATCATGTTTTGCCTTAAATCAAAACATCCTCGTAAATGTATTTAAAACCTTCGTGTTTAAACACAGCCAAAGATGGACTGTTTCTGACACGGGATGGCAGAAAATTCCACGCCACTGGGCCGGAGACAGAGAAGGCTCTCTTATAAAAGTCTGTTCGTGAGAATGGGACATATATTTGATCTACATTTACGTATGATCTAGTAAATCGGGTTCGTCTACTTGTAGACAATATAAGCTTGTCTTTTAATAAGTAGGAGCAGATCCGTGTACGCTGCTGTACACCAGGGTACATTCGCTGTGCATTACGGGCTGTTTAAATGGAAGCCACTTTAATCGCTTGTATAAGTCGGTGGTAGAAATTTCGAAACCACAATCTAAGTTTAACCGAGCAGCTCGTTTTCTTTGTACCTCAATTTTATGTACATCAGAATCAGTGCACTTTCCCCAAATATTAACACAATAGTTTAGCAGTGGTTGAATAAAACAATTAAAAAACGTTACTCTTGCAGACATAGGCAAAAACATTTCAAGTTTTCTCAACAAGAATTATTTAGAAGCAATCTTCTTGCAAAACATATCAACCTGGTTTTCCCATGAAAGGTTTTGATTGATAGTTATACCAAGCAATTTTTCATCAGTAACAGAGTCGATAACATCACCACCAATAGTAATGAACTCAGATTGGGGCAGATAGACACGCTTTTTGGTGTGTAGTCACTAACATGCTTTTCGTTTTTTTCCAGTATTTACGGCCATTTGATTATCTTGAAATCGATTTACCGGAAGCAGACAGTGTAGAGTCGTCAGCAAACATTGTAGTTTTACAGACTGAGGTATATAGAGGTAGATCATTTATATATAATAAGAAAAATAAAGGTCCAAGTATAGAACCCTGTGGGACTCCGGTTTTGCATGGTAATGGATCGGAAACAGAGCCCTTAAAATTTACGCGCTGGTAACGGTCTGTGAGATAAGACATGAACAAGCTGCATAATTAATTGCCAATTGACTCGTATCTGTCATTTGATCCACATGTCAGGTACCCGAAATTTCTAGACTAAGACAATTACTGATCAAGTAAAAAAAAATATTTAAAAATACTTCCGAAAACAATTTTCATATCTTACATAGTCTTTGTTGTAGCACATACTGTACAGAATTTTCTTAGCTGCTTTTCAATATTGTGTGTTTACAACGAATATTATGGATTATGAATACTGATCAGCGATACGAATTTGATATTTTGGGAACATCATGATGTCTTGCCGGCATCATTGAAAACTGTTTACCGCTTCTCTCTGGCAGGAAACTAGCCTATGTTTATGTATACTATGATTGTCTTTTTGAATTTGGTGCTAATACAATATGTCTTTGGATTATGGACGCGGATATTCTTTAATGGACGAAAGCTGAATTATGAATCACGGAAAGGACGTATGTATTTGGATATTTATGTACTTCTGCTGGCAGTCCTAAGAACAATTGTTTTTGTGGATTTTTATTTATATAGATACATTTTCATGTCAAACATGTTATGGTGGGATTCTCCGTGGCAGAAGGAACATTTTGATGTACGACATTACTATATTCATGTGGAATACACCAAAGAAGAGGCTTTCCTATTACACAACTTCCAAAAACGTTGACCCTACATCACCCCCTTAACGGAAATTTTCTTTTTATTTCCCGCGGGATTTTTTATGGTGCCCAGAATAACTTCTTGTTCCCATGTGGTAGCCGCGATTATAATAATGCGTGTGGGTCGGGCCTCATTCTCCATTATTCCCGAAGGATGGGGCATTTGATTCGGTAAACGGTGACAAGTCCTCCACAAAAAATGTCCTAGTTACGGCGTACGTATCTTCACGCGCCATGGGAACTGGAATTCCATAAATTCGAAAGTTTCGGTTGCGGTCATGAATATTCTTAGCAATAAATTGATCTTGAAGCTGGGAGAGTTTTGTCTCGTACTCCGCTTTCAGTTTTGGAATGACCGAGTTTTTCAATCCCGTCACTTCATGGGACTGGAACTGCAAAGCCGCCGCATGGGGGTCTACTGTAACTTTTAGCTCACCGAAACTTACTTGTATTTTCTTCATGTCAGACTGCATTTCGTCCATTTTTGAGCCCAATGTGTGCTCTACTCTAGGCCGACAAGTAAAGTTTCGAAGGCAGTCCAACAGTACCCAAAGTGGTACCACCCAGTCAGAGGAAAAGCCTGTTCTGGGAAAGAAGCATTTATTTATTATTCAACTTATTTATCAACGATGTGACGGAATATATTAATCGTCACCAATTGGGTGTCCTAGTATGTGAGGATGAACGTATAAATATGCTAATGTATGCAGATGACATGATCTTGTTGGCTGAAAGTGAAACTGATTTACAAACAATGTTAAGTTTCGTAAACACCTGGTGTGTGAAAAATGAAATGGAAATCAATACAGGAAAACTAAGATTGTCCACTTTAGAACACCAAGTCTGGATAAAACTAAAGTCATATTTCGCTGTGCCAACAACATCATAGATGTTGTGCATGAATACACCTACCTAGGATTATGTTTGAATGAATTTTTAGATTATGGTGAAACGGCCAAGCACGTTGCTCGCTCGGCTGGTAGAGCTCTAGGTTTAATTATATCCAAAAGTAAATCTGCGGGAGATGTGAATTTTAAGACTTTTACTAAGATGTATGAGTTTTTAAGTGGGCAAATTCTAAAGCATCTAATAGCTGTAAGAATTGGCATTTCAGAGTAAGGGGTAGATTTAAAATTAATGGATATGAAGACATAAATATAGAAAACAATATAATATACCCGAAATATATCAGAGATAGCGAGTTTTTAAGGTTTCAAAATGAATGGAATGAACGAGTAAATCGGGATAATAATAATGGGAATGTGGGTGGAAATAAATTGAGGACTTACAAATTATTTAAAAGATCATTTGAGACAGAGGTCTATGTCAAACAGCCAATGCCGAAATGTCGTAGAAGTGCTTTGTCTAAGTTCAGATGCGGGGTAGCACCTCTACGCTTAGAAACGGGGAGATACGAAAATATTCCTGTAAATCAACGGTATTGTTTTAATTGTACTGACCAGGTTGAGTCTGAGAAACATGTCCTATTATATTGTCCACTGTACGCAGACATTAGACTTCCACTCCTTAACGAAGCCCAATATATAAGCCATGATATCTTAAATAACAATGATGACGAAGTGTTGAACTTCATTTTACAAAATGCTGATATTGCTAAACATTCTGCCAGAAGCTGCTGCGATATCTTAAGACGACGAAAGTCGCTATTATATCATTGAATGTTTTATCATTGTTCTATCATCTCTCATAACTCTGATAAGAGTGGCACATATAATGGTTTTTATGTGTAAAATATTTTTATTATTGTAATTACATGTGGTGAGATGTAAATAAAAATCATACTACTACTACTTTATCAGGACATGGAGCCACTGCGTAAAATCGCTAGTTTCCATTTCCGGAAACCTATTGGAAACTGGCTTGGAAACAGTGTCGCTACAGTTTCCAATAGGTTTCCGCTGAGTTTCAGAAATTGGAGCCAATCGCCCAGTGGAGGTATTTTTGGTCAGGGCAGTGGCTCACTGCAGGGCTAATGACAGGACAATGAAGCTGGTAAATAAAGCTCTCCCACCGACCATGGCCATGGCGCCTATATTTTCCATGCTCTGACTAAGTTATTATCGAACATTTTGTTTACCCACTTCTGATAATATATAATTTCTGAGTAATTATTATTTATGGATTGCTCATCATGGCAAGCCGCAAGTTAAGCCTTTTTGTATTTATGGATTGCTGAGCATGGCAAATTAAACGTAAAGTTTAAATTAATTTAACAAGGCTGAAGAAGTAACAAATTTATTGAAAAATAAGAATAATCTAAAAAGCAATTTGATTTAAATTATTTGACAAACCCAAGGTTGATTGTTAAAATTATACTCTACATATAATTTCCTGTTTTATAATCCCATAAAAACATCAGCATGCTTAGAATAACAATTACCATCACATGTCCTACATGCGTGATTTCAAGGCCCTTATACACTGCTCTGATAGGCCAATGTTTTGAGTGTTGACAACATCTTGTCTAGACTAAATCAAAGTTAAAAAATATTTTATTTAAATAAAATAATTGTTTTTTTTCTTCTTATTCTTACTATGCATACTCAATATTAATAATTTTATTACATTTATAATAA
Organism: Hanleya hanleyi; assembly: GCA_036873755.1. Taxonomy (NCBI): domain Eukaryota; kingdom Metazoa; phylum Mollusca; class Polyplacophora; order Lepidopleurida; family Hanleyidae; genus Hanleya; species Hanleya hanleyi. The sequence goes on along the minus strand of JAVTVY010039180.1, from coordinate 81,537 downwards.
TTTATTTTTCCTGCATGTTCATATTATATTTTTTAAATAATTATGTTCATTTTTATGTGGGCTACAAGATAACTGGATGCCCTCAAGTATGTCCAGGATATAAGGCGATCAATGGAAAATTGTCTCAAGACATTTACTAAGAAGGTGGTTTTCACAAATCTTTCCACCTGTGGATCATATACCTCGTCCAACCCATTGATTTCTGACCTGTTTGATATACCGCCTCCTTCCAATCCTCCACCCGAACTGAAATCCCAGCCTCCATCCGATCCAGCAGAGCTGTGGATATCCCGAAAGGGTGCTGGTCATTTCGTGCCCAAACCACTTCGTACCCAACCACTTCGTACCCAGTCGTTTTCGTACCCTAACCTTTTCGTACCCTAACCTTTTCGTACCCCTACCTTTTTGTACCATATACAATAAAACCTTTTCAGATTCGAGTGTATTCATATTAAACATTGTGAACCTGATAACTGAAGATATAAATTTTAAAAAATATACTGTTGGAGATGAATTTTCAACTAAAATACTTTGTTTATACGACCGATACTACGGGAGAGTCGTATGGTGATCAGACGACTTCGTTCATTCGCTCAGGGAGTGAATACTGTTCACTTTGGTGTTCACGGACATATACGCCATACTCGGATCTAACTATGTAAGCTGATTAGAAGTTCTTGACAATGATCAGATCAATCAGATAAAAAAAGAATAAATAAAAGTGAAACAAAGACCATATTCAAGTTCAGGATTCAAGGCCCAAGCAATGGGCTCAAACTATCGACATTTTTTTCTTTGCACATTTCAAAAGTTGGAGAATAAACCTATCAAATGTTTCTGTTATTTTCCTCAAAATTTTTTTTCCAAACGTGAAATTTTAGCTCTTAAAAATCACTGTTTGTGGAAGAACTCTGCGCTGTGGAAATTAGTGCGCAGTACTCACAGTTGGTGTTACCCATCTTCATTTTATCCAGCCAATTTCTACGTTCCCACTTCGAACCTGCCTTGATTTATTTGAACATTGAAGGGGTCCAGATATATCAAGGGAAGTTCGAAGTGGGAACGTAGAAATTGGCTGGATAAAGTGAAGATGGTGTTACCGCCTGCTATGACTTCCGCACCTGGGCTAATTACTTGTAATTGCAATAAACACAATTCACGCGCTGGGCTCATATAATGATAATTAGTTGTTTTTCTAATACATTCATGTCGAAACCGCCATCGTTTACAAATTATTGAAATTATATGGTCTATCTCAGTGGTTTCGCGCCACATGACAAAATAAACAAATACAAACACACTGTTCGGGTGGTCAACCATTTCCGGAAAGCATGTGGTATATGCAGATATAATATCTCACTCGACGTTCTATCAACATATCTTAGTTGCCAACACAATCATGGGAAGAAAGCGTTACAAGATTACGCCGGTCGCCCGTAGCTAGCTTCAGCTACTGGACGAGCGAAACACTGCATGCAGCTGGTATGGCCAATATCGGACAATCGATTCGGACGCATCTTTTTCACAGACTGAGAGAAGCGACAGTGAAACTGAGTTGCCAGAGCATATCCGATATATCCAGGCGCTTCTGCTAGAAAGATTCTTTTCAAGAATCAGAGAATAGGATGTCCGAGATGAGGTATAACAATGATCTTAATTATCTAACTCATTACGGCATAATAGAAATGTGTATATTTTTTATGAATCATTTGACGCATCTCAATAAGCCCAATTTATATTTTGCTGTGAACTATATATATTAGTAAGAAACGCATACAGGCAAAAAGAAACTATAATAAAACATTATTACATGACTTCTGCTGTCCCTGCCATATATACTTGCAATTCAGTATTACTTTATTCTCCGTTACCGCCTTATACAGAAAGAAATATACTTTAAATAAAGTTTTGCTGTCATATTCACCATCGTACATATAATTATAAAAAGGCAAACATTATTCCCGCAAATTGTATACTTTCGCGATAATAGTAAAGTTTTTTAACACCACACTGGAAATGGCCGCTGTCAGTTTTTTCCCCGTTTGGGGTCTGTCGACTGACCAGTTTCTGTTTTCTTCTCTTTCCTTGAGCTGGACTCTTTTTCAGTCGGCAATTAAATTCGTGAATGCCCAATTGCTGTAAGCCTTTTATAGAGGGGCTTTCGACGTCTACTCAATCACTCGTAGTGATGAATTTCGGAAGGTGTGAAAACTGATCAACGAGGCATATTCCAGCATAAAAATTCATCTTTGTGACTGGTTTTCTACACTTTCTTAAAATATATTGTTCCAAAGTGATTCAAGAACATTTGGTCTATAATCCCTATATGTTGTGTGAGAATACTGTGTCATTATCATGAAGTAGCGGATAATAATTACAGATTATCATCTGAAAAGTAGATGATTTTTGTTTACGCTCAATATCCGACATATGTTTTTTACACAGCGGGTACATACAAACTTGCTATCCGATTATGTCAAATTTTAAAATATATACATTGCAGCCCAAACGAGAATGTCTCAGTTTTTTAAAATGTTGCCTTGTTTTGAAGTTATTGGAACCTGAAATAGACTTTCATTTGGTTTTAAAAAATAAACTTTACAACGCTCTCAAACTTCTCAAAAGCTAATAAAAATTAAAAAAAACTGAGACACACTCGTTTGATTTGAAAGGTTTATTATCACCGTGCAAAATCTCGGACTCGTTACTCGTAAAATAATAGGCGAAATTAGCGATATAAAAAAAGAAATTATTTTTTTAAATAACTGTTTTCTAACTGCAACAAAACCATTGAAATAAACGTAAGAATTTAATCTTTATTCGGAACGCCCGAATAGTGATCTTTCCAATCATACAAAAAATATATATTTATGTGAAGTGGTTGTGATGAAATGAGACAGAATACACAAGGATGTCTAGTATCAGGCGCTACCCCGGGACTCGAGTCCTTTTAAGGACTCGGGGGCCCGGGGAATAGGCTCAAACTATCGATATTATTTTCTTTGCATATTTCAGAATTACAAGCGTCTAGTCCGTCATTCATAATCCAGCCGTCGTCCATTAGAGAATATCCGCGTCCATAATCCAAAGACCTATTCCATTTCCCACATAACAGTATTAGCACCAAATTCAAAAAGACAATCATAGTATACATAAACATAGGCTTGTTTCCTGCAAGAGAGAAGCGGTCAACAGTTTTCAATGATGCCGGCAAGACATCATGATGTTCCAAAATATCAAATCCGTATCGCTGATCAGTATTCTTAATCCATAATATTCGTTATAGAGTCGTCATCTAAAAAAAAAAAAGATGTATCTCAGTCACGCTTTGATTGTGACTGTTCATATGAGTACCATGAGGATCTTGAAGTACATGGGTTCATACGGCCCCTAGCCCCGGGTTAAGCGGAATTAGACACAAGTTACGAAACGTAGCGCCATAGATCTTGCACGCTACGTTCGTATTTTGCTATCAGCATGCGATATGTATCGCCAAATTTGAGAAACTTTGAGTGGAGGCGCTTGGTGGAATAGCCCTGTTTTATAAGTTTCTGCAACAATGTTTTGTGACGTTGATTAAAATCATCACATTTAACACAGGATCTAGCAAATGCTACTAAGCGAGATATGTATACGCCATATGCAGGTCCCACTGGAATATTACTATCCAGTTGGAGAATATACATATCAAGTGTTTCTGTTATTTTTCTTGAAAAATGTTTGCAAACGTGAAATTTTAGCTCTGTAAATTCACTGTCTGTGGAAGAACTCTGCGCTGTGGGGATTAGCGCTCATTACTCACAGTCCGTGTTACCGCCTGCTGTGACTTTCGCACCTCGTCTAATTACTTGTAACTGCAATACACACAATTCACGCGCTGAGCTCATTTATTTTAATTAGTTGTTTTTCTACTACATTCATGCCGGAGCCGCCATCGTTTACAAAATATTGAGCAGGAAATTATATCGTCTATCTCAGTGTTTTCGGACCACATGACAAAATAAACAAATACAAACACACTGCTCAGGTGGCCAATCATTTCCGGGAAGCATGTGGTATATGCAGATATTTATATTGCAAATTTGCGTAATATTTTTCATAATATCTCACTCGACAATTCCATCAACATATCTTACTTACCAACACAATCATGGGAAGAAAACGTTTCAAGATTACGCCGGTCGCCCGTAACAAGGTTCAACTACTGAACGAGCGAAACACTGCATGTAGTTGGTAGGACCAGTATCGGCCAATCGATTCGAACGCATCTTCGTGACAGACTGAGAGTAGCGACAGTGAAACTGAGTTGCCAGAGCATGATCAGATATTGTCAGGGGGTTTTGCTGAAATCAGAGTACAGGAAGACCGAGATGAAGTATAACAATGATCTTAATTATCTAAATCATTATGACATAAACGAAATTTTGTTTGTTAAACACATATACCTGTAAACATTATCATACCATGTATTATAAAATTTTCTATTGCAACTGATATAAAAAATAGGATTATTCAGTATTGGTCAAAATTAGTAAATAATAAGTCAAGCTTGGTTTATAATTTATACTTATGTCAAACGAATTCCCGAATTCGTCTGAAGTCTATATATAATTGGAGTAAAGGGATTAAAAAGCTTTTAGAATCAAATGGCTATGGCTATTTGCTTGTAAATGAGGATTGTCCAGTATCTATATCTTCTAGTATAAAGCGAACCATTAAAGATAGTTTCATTCAGAATTGGTCATCAAATATTAATACTTCCTCTAGATTTGATATGTATATTAAATTCATTATTGTTTTTACTCAGGCAAATTACATTAATTTTTCTGCTGATGTAGGATGGAAGCTTCACAAAATAGTAGCACGTTTCCGCTGCGGTTATCATGGTTTGAATGTTGAGAAAGGAAGATACCTTAATATTCCCAAAAATATGCGGATATGCCATAAATGTAATATGGGCGTCGTTGAAAATGAATATCATTTACTATTGTGTTGCCCGGCTTATCAACACATACGTTGCAAATATTTAAAAAAATATTTTCTATCTTGGCCATCTATAAATAAATTTAATTGTCTTATGAATCCCCAAAATAAATATGGACTGATTAACCTCGGAAATTTTTTAATAGAGTCACTGAAGTTACGAAATGAGCTAATTGATCAATATCATGTGTAACTAATTTTGCTTAACGAACTTGTGCATTTTCTTATTTCTACATCATGTATATTACTCTTATTGCTTAATTGCTTGATTTATACATGTATCATCTGTTTGGGCTCCCAAACCAGCACTTCATGTATGGGAGAAAAGCCTTTCAGCCTTATTCCTGCAATAAACATATCATATCAATTACAAACGCCTGGGAAATTAATACAGTACCACATACAACGAAAAGATTTATTTTATTCATTTATTTATTTATTTTCAGGATTCAGAAAGCGAGGATGGTTTGGAGAATACCTGCTGTCCGGTCATATATACCTCCGATTCAGTATTACTTCATTCTGCAATTATCGCATTATACATGCCGTAATGTAGAAAGTGAGGTATTCATCCAAAATAAATACTTTACATAAAGTTTTGCTGACATATTCACCATCGTACATATAATTATAAAAAGGCAAACATTATTCCCGCAAATTGTATACATTCGCGATAATAGTAAAGTTTTTGAACTCCACACTGGAAATGGCCACTGCCAGTTTTTCCCGTTTGAGGTCTGACCAGTTCCGGTTTTCTTCTCTTTCCTTGAGCTAGACCCTTTTCAGTCGGCAATTAAATCCGTGAATGCCCAGTTGCCGCAAATCTTTGATTGAAATTGCGGTTTAAGGGCCGCTTCCCTCACGGATTTCGCGGCCCATCAACTCATTGTTTTATTTTAATTAAACGTTACATTTCTCATTTCATTTGAGATGTTTACAAGCGCTATATTTTAAAATGTAAAGATAAATAAATAAGTAAATAACTAAATAGATAAATAACAAGGAGAGTGCGGAATGAGACATAACTATAAGAGAAGAATTGACTGTAAAATTTCGTCGGTCAGTTTTTGCTTATGTTATTGGTAAATATGTGTTCATTATATATTGTAGTCGCGTGGGTGATTTCTTTGTCTTTGTGCCTCTTCATACACACGAAGACGTACAGAAAACACTGGGAGAACCATAGGCGGGTTCTTCCAGAAATCTGTGCCTGTAAAAGTGCTTGGAGTGCGTAGTGGTGTACAGGATGGCAGGCTGCGTCCTATATTACTTGAAAGTCAAAGGGTCATATTCTGCATTAAACAGTTGGGCGTCTCAGGCGTAGCGCGTCTGGTCTTGTGGATAGTTGATTTTGTCAGTTCAGGACGTCCCATTCTCCCAACGTCAGAGTTTGTAACCTCCAAACCGTCGGTAAACAAGGCTCTGACTTCACCCCTATACAAATGCCTGGCGCGCAGCCGCATTACGTCTTTTCCGCTGAGCCAATAAGAGAGCGTGTTATATTTTCCGGCTGACTACGTCCTCACAGCTGATCAACGCGTAAAGACGGGCGGTCATATTGTAAACAACATTTGACGGGCTAGCATTTCGATTCACGCTGAGAGCTATTGTAAGCATTAAATGATAATGACCCTGGAAAATGGATCAAACATGTGGTAGACGTGACCAGACAATCAACAAGCGTGCGTCTTTTAGAAAATGATATTATGGACATGTGTATCGAATGATATCTGTGTTTCATGTCGCCGGTCTTGAACTCAGTGAGGGAGGGTAATTTATAACACAACACAAATCAACGTCAAAATATAATATTGAAAAATTACTCAGCCAAAATTACTCATCTGAACTTCAGCGAGGTATATATTATTATGTATTTATGTGCAACAAGTAAGTAATAAAACAATCAGTGAAGGAGGTGGACGAGAAATGTGCATCGGAACACATCATTGGCCTAATTTCCTCACAGTACTAAATATTAAATAATAAGATATATGCAGTTAAATGTGTTTCCCTGGTTATAACCATAAATAATATTAAAATTTTGTCTGAAAATAACGGATTTCAGTTTAGCAGACTTCAAACTTCTTTATTTAGCTAATCACAGCGCCCAACAGATTGAGCAGAACAATTACAGTACAGTAATGATTAGAATGATTCACCGTATTGAAACCAAATCAGCACCCCCCCCCCTCCCCACAGTTGCCTGGCCTGTAGGATATTGGACGAATCATGAAAATCAATAAATATAAAAAAAAATTAAATCGATTTTTCTTTTTTTCTTAAACATTCCCTCTAAGTGTATCTCACAGTGTAGCAACTGTGGCTTAATTTAATAATTAATTCAGTTTTTTCAAATGGCAATTTTTTATCAAACAAATTTATTTAAATTTGCGCAAACTAAACAATGTTTACCAAATAAATTGGCTTTGAATTAAAAAATGACAATAACAGTATTATCACAATTTTCAGTATTATATTTAAAATTTATATTATAATTTATTATTATTATTATTATTTTAATAATATAATTTACCTGTTTATAAACTTACCATCGAATCACCGCATGAGCCGCGTCGGCGACAATAGCCGCTATGGTTTTCCCGTGTTTAATTAGCAAATCGCGGTTCTATTCCTGGTTTAACAGTAATTTGAGGCTTGAGAATACAAATGAATAAAGTCCCTCCTGTAGTTTTACTCTGTCGCAATCGCCAGGTGCAAGATATGTGGCAGTAAATCCCAAGGCTCGAAGTACATTTACTTGCTCGTTAACTGACAGATCACAAATACCAGTCCGTGTTTTACCTCCGTCGATCAGATCTAGGAGCGCAACGTGAAATCTCCCGCCAAATAATTGTCATACGACTCATAGGATTTCCAATAGGGATTGTCATGGTTCCCGACGAAATTTTGACGCACTTTTGTTGGACACAATTGAAATAATGGGGTTCCCCATTGCAATGCACTTCAATGGGCCTTGCTTCTGTAGTCGGGTTCCACCCCCCCATCCACCAGGAGATTTAACATGGCGGCCCTATTTATCTTGGCATTTGGCAGTTGAATAATGGTTTGATTTTGCAGAAGCACCAAATTGATCTACCTGCGTGAGTCTGTAAACTTATTTTAAATAGGTTTACAGACTCACGCAGGCATATTATTTATCAGCTTTATTAATAATAAAGCTGATAAATAATATACATATACTTTTCGTTTCATTTATCCTAACAGTTTAGTGACATCCACATTGTGTGATGTGACACTTGTTGATGAAGAATAATTTGCTTGTTAAAGCCTGATAATACTCTGAAAACTTATTCTGCATTGTAGCTGAAACAAAGGAGTATCTACATTCCACATGTCGGCCTACATTATTGAGATTTTTGACTGATAGCATGGATGGAACCTTTCCCAATTTTTTTTTTTAGTTTTAATCCCTGGACATACCACTGGGCATTTATTTGCCATACGATCACATTTCTCATGCTTTGTTCACCCCCGTGATCTGGAACCAAACAGACACTATCACTAGATGAAATAAGGAGATCATGATATACATTTCAGGTTTTACCGATGCCAAATGACTTGAACAGAAGACAATTAGACAAAAAGAAAATCAATAAATAACTAGATTTTGTTGCTACAATAACACGGCCTTTCCATGACGGTCCCACAAAGGTATCCATTCGCTGTAAATTAAATTCATAACGTGTTACATATGCGATATCGATATAATGATAATTGAACATCATCCGTTTAATTGACAAATATACATAATGCCATACAATATATCACAAACAAGGCGAGAGAACCATTTAACGGCTTAATAGTTCGGGAAAATTGTTGTTATAATATCTCTAAACCTATCGAAGCTACATTCTTGAAATTTTAAAGGCAAATACTGATATATATTCCATCAATAATACCTAAAAATAGTGATGATTGGAAACACACTTTTCGCAAAATTTGAATAAATCGTAAATTTCAGAAATTGCTAATTATCTCCCAGTCTTCCTGGTATCTTTTTATGGGTTCTACTGATGTTCTGTTACGTCATGAAATGACCTACATTCATGTGCAAGTTTCATCTTTGAATTTCGAACAGTTTTCGAGTTACGACCATGTAGTCGCAAAACTGTCCGTGGCCATATCTCAAGAACCAAGGTCAAGGTCGGACTGAAAATTTAATGAAGTCATACCTCTATCATGGGACACAAATATACCAAATTACAGATTTCTGCAGGTTGAGGTAGCTGTTGAGAAAAACGAGAACAATATTTTGTACATTTTGTGATATTGAAGGTCAAGGTCACATCAGATCGTTTTACAAGTAGCTCCAAAAGAAAGACAGTGTCGGCTGTCAGTGTATTACTTTTTCAGTAAATGGAAGCCGTATTTTCGATATTTGGATGCTCATCACTTCAGAGATCAAGGTCAAGGCCGAGTTCTGACACAAGTGCTGACCTTATGACGTGATGTAGGTCACGTGACCTTTTTCAGACTGATCGCATCAGTCGTTCAAGAGTTGACCACCAAACTTTGCACTGATACGGAGGCGCTCCTAGAGGCCAAAGGTCAATTTAAAGGTTATACCAAATGACTCTATACTACTTTGCATTAAAACATACCCAGTAGTGTTCCAAACAACAAATTAGTACTTTTTTCTCGAATAATGTCGTCGAAGTGGGTTTTAAGACACGAATAGCACACATGTGGTGGAAAACGTATTGGAGACGTGACCTCTGGTTCATGACGTCACAACCTGATTACGATTGCGCCCTAAACGTCATAGTCTATGCCGTCGGGCTAATTTCATAATACGATAGACTGCCCTTGTTCTGTTACATCATAATTCTTATTGTCTTCTTAATAGCTTATATCTATAATGCCATCCTATTCAGCATTATCAACGCTGCAAACGAGTACGTACAAATCGAGTGCTGGCTTCGTCTACACGCTGATCGGGATCATGGAGTAAAGTTTGTCCTGCCTCAGTTATGCCCCTTGGGTGTGCCTAAAAATCGGGACTCATTTACGGGACGAAAATCTGACAAAAAACGGTTAGGTTTTCACCCCCTTTTTTTTGCCTTTTTAAGTTAAGACCGGACCAGGGAACGTGAGTAAGAAGTTTAATTGAAATCGCTCTTACAGATTTTTCTGGAAATTGAGCCGAATTTGACCATTTTTCGACATTTTTAAGGGGTTTTCTAGGAAAAATGAAGCAAGCATGAAGGAGAATGTTCGAGTTTAATTTTTCTATAACATAGCAGTGTTATATCTTAAAATAATAGTTTCATCATGCTCTTTCAGAAAATATATACATATAAGTGATTTGGGTTGAAAGTTTTACGACAACTGGTGGCCGAAACCGGACCCATAGTCTATTCCATGTCGAATGGAAGAATCTCTGGAGTGCACCCTTTAAGGCATAATAGTGGAGTCTATGCATTATCTTAATGTAGACTCCGTTACGGAGCGGAGATGTATCATTACGCCAGATTGTTTAATTTTGACTGCCTAGTTAGACCTGAAGCGCTATTTTCGGAAGCAGGTGGAAAGAAAACCAGGAGTTCAATTAAAATAATCCACAGTGTGTCCATTAGTATACTATTGAGGTTATTGCATACTGTATTCCATACAGGAGTTATCTCCCCCTGGAATGAAATTTCGGTGGATATTATGGCAGAACGGGGTCCTATCAGAATGATATAAATTTGCCAGTGTAAATTTTCTTTACAAGAGAACCCATTTACAGTCCATAAAGGATGGAATGGATGTATATTATTATGGTTTTACGAATTATTTCTCAAGTTTCTGAAGTATTTCCCATGTTTCTAGGAGAAAATTTAGTGCAAAATTACCCAATAATTTGACTTGGTTACATCTCTTATTTGCATTTTCCCGCGTTTCTGCTATCATTGGAAAGCGCAAAAGCAACCACGGCCTTCATATTGCCGAATGGATGACCATTATTACGAAGAAATACGTTAATTTTGAGTTTTGTTCTCGAAAATCCTGCTAGAATTGGCAAAAGTGATGAAAACAAAGATGGGGTAGGGGGAAAGTTATCGGTCGGATTTCCCAAAATAATATGTGTAACTGGCAAGTGTTGTATACCGCCATACTCGCAAACACTCTGAGATTACGATACATGTGAATAATTAATTTCGTAAAAACATCCTGCCCTTAAGGTGGCCCTCCACAGTTTCGTAGTAATGGCCCCGGTCTAATTTCATAATACGATAGACTGTCCTTGTTCTGCTACATCATAATTCTTCTTGTCTTCTTAATACCTTATATCTATAATGCCATCCTATTCAGCATTATCAACGCTGCAAACGAGTACGTACAAATCGAGTGCTGGCTTCGTCTACACGCTGATCGGTATCATGGAGTAAAGTGTGTCCTGCCTCAGTTATGCCCCTTGGGTGTGCCTAAAAATCGGGACTCATTTACGGGACGAAAATCTGACAAAAAACGGGCAGGTTGACACCCACTTTTGTTTGCCTTTTTAAGTTGAAACTGGACCAGGGAACGTGAGTAAGAAGTTTAATTGAAATCGCTCTTACAGATTTTTCTGGAAATTGAGCCGAATTTGACCATTTTTCGACATTTTTAAGGGGTTTTCTAGGAAAAATGAAGCAAGCATGGAGGAGAATGTTCGAGTTTAATTTTTCTATAACATAGCAGTGTTATATCTTAAAATAATAGTTTCATCATGCTCTTTCAGAAAATATATACATATAAGTGATTTGGGTTGAAGGTTTTACGACAACTGGTGGCCGAAACCGGACCCATTGTCTATTCCATGCCGAATGGAAGAATCTCTGGAGTGATGTCGCTGACATTTTGACGTCACAACAGGCATTTGAGCAAGATCGTAATCAGGTTGTGACGTCACAGGTCAAGCGGTCACAGCTTTCGCCGTTTTGACAGGGGCATGAAATTGTCGCACTTTACTGCTGCTATTTCCAACCTTGAGCAGTTTGAAAACATACAAAAATGTAAAACAAGCGATATAATCACCTCTACAACAATTTAGCACAAAAAAGCAGCAGATTTTGAGACCATTTTGTATAACCTTTAAGGTTACATGCTTTTTGGTCATTAAAGTCTTCATTAATGTTACAAGAATCAATGCCGTAGCTCATTTCCTTATAAGATGGGGCTTGGAAAACATTTAAGGGAGATAACTACTTTTTCTTGTTACGTAACAGTTCGAAAATAAAACTACAGCATTGCCATAAATAAAAATCATGAACATCCAAGTCTCATATAGATCTGTTGTTTCACTTTGGCTGTACTCTGCTAACAAACAAAACGCCTTCAGGGGAGAGAACTCGAAAACTGTCCGTCTGACCTACTTATTTTTAGGCAAAATCTTGAAAGGCTTACATTCTAAATTTCAGTTGAGTCCCCTTATGCGTTTGCTCAATACTTGCAGAACAAATTTTCGCTTAAAACGCCTATAACTGAAAAGGTCAAGGTCAAAATCGAAGGCCGTTACACAAAACTTTAGCCAAGTTGACATGGCTTCGTTCGTTCCTTTACTACGCCATGATGCCTCTCAATGAACTTACATGTAAACTCCGGGATCACACGGCTCCGTGGGTCGTTCGGCTCTATCCGGCAATAAAACAACCTCTCCCAGCTCTCTGTCCATTTGTTTTATCAAATTCGGCAAAGAGTTTGATTGCCGTGAAGAGCTCACTCGTCTGCAATCAGTCTTCAAACATCAACGGTCGGTTGAATTCTCAGCCATTATCTTCATACGTCCGGTCACGTGGACACGATACGTTGCTGATCACATGACACGTACAAAGATAATGGCGAAGAATTCAACCGACCGTTGATGTTTGAAGACTGATTGCAGACGGATAAGCTCTTCACGGCAATCAAACTCTTTGCCGAATTTGATAAAACGAATGGACAGAGAGCTGGGAGAGGTTGTTTTATTGCTGGATAGAGCCGAACGACCCACGGAGCCGTGTGATCCCGGAGTTTACATGTAAGTTCATTGAGAGGCATCATGGCGTAGTAAAGGAACGAACGAAGCCATGTCAACTTGGCTAGCAAAACTTCAGACATATATGTTGATCTTTAACAAATCTCAAACGTGCAGAACGAACCGTAAAAACGCTAGGCCGCTGACAAATTTGGACAGTATAATAATAATAATCCGTAGAATAACAATAGGTCTTTCCATTCGAAATGGAAACATGGAACCATAACCACCCCATTTTTACATATATAGTAGTTTCCTACGTCTTTCTAATATAAGATGGCAGGTTTTGGCACAAACACGAGTCAAACTTTCTTTGGATGACATGGCATACATCATCTATCTATTGGACATATCGCATATATTATGCCCTAACGTGGTATGCATTTTGAACAGTAAATCGTACCGAAGAAGATCGTAGGCGGGGCATGCCGTAAGTAGCCTAATTCGGTTTCTACCACATTTTGGCATAAAGTGCACAACCGGTTTTCCACAGCTAAATTCTCACACCTGCCCGTTTCTATTTTGATTGGTGCTGCACCCATTCGGGATTTCGCCATGGCACTTCGGTGCTTCTTTGGCATTATTAATTCCACGTACGGTTTAACATGGGTCTCTGACTTAAAATGCCTATATGTTCGGAGATTACCGCTATCTTTACATAAGATCTAAAATGAATTACTTTAGTTTTCGGGAGTTTACCGAGAGATGATTTCGTTCAAACCACTTTGCGAGACCATCTAGTAGAATATCTAAATCACCAATATTGTCTGCTATTAAAACTATATCATCTGCATACAACAACATGCAGTTTTTCCCGTCTATATCAATACCTCGTTAGAAGCTCTTCAAATACAATGTTCCTGTTGCTTCAATGCATTTTGCTGAGAAGCAACAGGAACCTGATAATGTGATGTCTAGCACTGTAATATGATTTGTCTTTATTGCACCATGTAAGCGTCCTGCCTGTGTCTTGTGTGCTGTCCCCTGTGTTTTATGGGGTGTAGGAGGGTGTCTGGTTCCATGCTGCTTCAAAGATTTCCTCTTTGAAGTAGCAGGAACGCAACTTGGCTGGGTGGTGCTTAGTTGGTTCGCCGCGATATAGGTGAAATATTGTTGAAAGCGACGTTAAATTCCATTCACTCACTCACTCACTATATCATCGGCATACAACAACATGCACATTTTAACACCGTCGATATCAATACCTTGTTGGAAGCTCTTCAAATACAATGCCAGATCATTAACGAAAAAATTGAGCAGTAACGGTGAGCGGACACACCCTTACTTCACATTTTACCTGAAACAAATCGGTTTCAAAACCGTTTACACTTCCTTTTCTTTGGCTCAACGAAGTGGCGATCCACTGAGTCTTTTGCTTTCGAATAGTCAATAAAAGCTGTGAATGTAGACAGATTTTTTTTACGATTTTCTACTGTAGAAGTTAACGATTGAACATGATCAATAGTACTATGCCCGGGTACACAGCCGGAATCACCCAACCGTTAAAATCAAACCCTCCCATTTCACAATTCTACACACGCGACCAGCAGGTGTTTCTTTTTTCGTCACAGGAAATAAATAGCTGATAGTCGCGTGTGTAGAACTATGAAATGGGAGGGTTTGATTTTAACGGTTGAGTGATTCGGACTGTGTTACACGGTAAACACTTCGAAATATTATAAGAAATGTACGTGATCTTAAATCAGGAATGGCTTGTAAATTGTTTGATGTATAATACAGTCTATACTCTTATGTGACCCTGCAACCTGGATTCGATTTATCAATATACCGACCCGGAATTTCATGCTACCATACGCATGAGCGATGCAATAGAAATAAAGTTCATGTCAAATTGTTCTCGGGTGTAGCAGATGTACACTCCAAAGCTATGACCATGGCTGTTTAGCTGAGAACTGAAGGCTCTCCAGTAACATACTTTCGATCTATAACATGTACTGTCTGGCCAAACAGCATTACTATATATGGCATCCTTCAAGCAGATGCAGAAGAAAAGACTTAATAATAGCCAAAATTGTGCATACTATATTAAAAACATGCTGGATTGCGTAAATGGGCTTTATCAGAGTCCCCAGTCACATCCTTCATGTAACACGACGTTAATTTTTTGTTTGTCCTGAAAGCTAATCTGGCGAGTCGGGTTACATAGAGAATGCGCATGTATTCTCACTCCAGTCAAATGAAACGATCTATTCACATAGCCGCTTGCTCCTAATTCTTTGTATAACGCGTATCGCAGTCGTCAATCTATACGAGATAGATTCTTTATACTCGATCCTTTATGTAACGCGTAGGCATGATTGCCTCGTCCTGTAAAACAGTTGGTGAACTAACACGGTAGCTGTATGCGATCGCAGTCAAGTGGCGGTTTGTGAAATACGAATTACATCAGTGCGGAAAAATATAACTATAACAATATGTGTGACAAAGAATTATCGATCGTATTGGGATTTGAATCTTATAACCAAAAAATGAACCAACGGAAAAAGAAAAAATGATTACTGGCAATAAGAGAAATTGAACCACAGACCTTTCGATCCGGAAGCCGACGTCCACACCATTGCACTGTATTATGCTTTTCGTTGGAGAGGGTGAAAATAACGTATAGAAATCAACAATATCATGGAAACAGGTGAACGACATGTTCGAAGGCAGAATTACTATTTTTCTAATATCTACGCTACAACCTAGGAATATCAACGCTACAACCTAGGAATTTCGCAGGCTACCTGATATTTATATTCTCTCATTTCCATATTAATATGAAGCTGGTTGAGTGCGTAGTTTCCCCATGATATTAAAATAGTGAAATTTTCGGTTTTCGTCAAATGTCTGCTATAGTTTCTCCTGACCTTTTTCTTGTTCTAGTTCTTTTATGTTAGCCAAGCTAATGGCCTACACTTATATGCAATTTTCCTCCAAGCCTCCAAGAATTCAAGAATTCAAGAACCAAGGTCACGGTCGGGTCAAGAATTTCCTGACTTCATTCTTGTATAATGAAGAACCTGTGTGCTAAATTACAGATCCCTAGTCCTTAAATTTTTTTTTCTGAAAATCAAGTAAATTTGACTTTTTCGGCACGATAAAATGACTCCAAATATCGATGGTCGTGTAACATGACGCAAAATTGGTTCCACAGTTACATTTATATTAGGAAGCACGGCGTCATTACCAGCGAAAGATCTCATTCTTGGAAGTACCAGGCAAGAAATTGGAAGTCCGTACCTATTGCGGTTCAAGAGTTATAACGTTTTCAAAATGAGCCAACTCCGGCATGTAACACGACATTAATGTAATTGCGAACACGGGATGCCTCGAGTGTTACAGCGTAAAGCGTAAATGAAAAAATGCTAATTATGCTCTATTCTTTCTGTTATATTTTGCTTGGTTCTAGTGTTTTTCTGTTACTTCATGTAATGACCTACATTCATTTGCAAATTGCGAGTTCGAATCCCAACAGTTAAGTTATGGTGCTGTAGTCTCAAAACTGTCATATCTCAAAAACCAAGGTCAAGGTCAGGTTGAAAATTCAGTGACGTCATACTTGTGCTACGGGGAACAAATGTACTAATTTACAGATTTCTGCAAGTTGTAGTTTTTGAGAAAAGCACATACAAGGCTGTTTACATTGTGTGATATTCAAGGTCAAGGTTACATAGGATGGTTTTATAATTTGCGCCAAAAGATATTCAATACTTTGTTCATTATTGTGTCATTGTTTCTTGGTTTTCAATGTGTTACTTTTTCAGTAAATGGATGCCGTATTTTATGCCTTATGACGTGATGTAGGTCACGTGACCTCATTTTCAGACTTATCGCATCAGCCGTTCAAGAGTTGACCACCAAACTTTGCACTGATACAAAGACGCTCCTAGAGGTCTTAGGTCAAATTTAAGGTCACACACTTTTTGATCATTAAAGTGTTCATCAATGTTACAAGAATCAATGCCGCAGCTCATTTCGTTATAAAATGACGTGTTTTGAAAATCATTAAAGGGGAGATAACTACTTTTTCTTGTTCTGTAACAATTCAAAAATATAACTACAGCTTGGGCCATATATAAGACTTACCAACCATCTACTTTCATTCAGATATGTTCTTTAGTTTTGACTGTACACCGTCAAGGTCAAGGTCAAAATTTAATACCTGTACCAGAAACATCAGCCTAGTACCTACAAATGTGCCAAATATCTAAGCTGTATATCAAACCGTTTGGCCGCTAAAGCAAAAACAGAATAATAATAATAATCCGTAGAATAACAATAGGTCTATCCATTGGAAATGGAAAGACCTAATAAATTACATAGAAAAATTTCTTGTCTTTGCAAGGGGGACATCAGACACACTGACAACACAGACCATTCATTCAAATTTCGCCTTCCATTGGGGAGGCAGAAATATTCCTCAAACACAGTATACATATTCTCTTTTGAGATCTAATTTTCGTTTGTCAAAATATTGCTCCATAGAGAAATTACTGATATAAACAATCCTCTTCTAGATTATGATATACTGGATTATTATCATGCTCATGCCACTAACATGAACTCCATTCCAACCAGTGGTCAAGATCCATCATCGTTCTTCAGAATTCATATTATTGATCACTCATAGATTGGATTAAGTTCTCATAGTACTCAGTTCTCATTTCATACTTTTGCAAATTCTTGTAACATGCTCAGGTTCCAGTTCTATTAAGTACACGTATGAAAGGTGCGAACTGGTATGATGGATTTCATCTTGTTGTGTATGACGAAAGAATGAAATATAATGAAGGCCAAAAATATTTTCAATGAAGTGAGTTTTGATATTAAATATGTACCGTATACAATTGATTCCAACTTGCAGGTCATGGATTCCGC
Organism: Hanleya hanleyi; assembly: GCA_036873755.1. Classification (NCBI taxonomy): domain Eukaryota; kingdom Metazoa; phylum Mollusca; class Polyplacophora; order Lepidopleurida; family Hanleyidae; genus Hanleya; species Hanleya hanleyi. Next base: position 63,674 of record JAVTVY010039180.1, on the reverse strand, counting down.
ACTTCTGATATCAGATGCAACAGGACTGTTACACAATGGATGTACTGGATGAAATGGAAAAACCAAAACAGACTATTGAGTGGTTCAGCTGTGTCGGAAAGGTGTGGAATGATAGAGGTGGTGAAAATTCCCCCCCCCTCCCCCTCCCACACACATATCATCAAAGGTCATAAAATTTCCTGGTCTGCACCAGTGTGGATCTGTACTTGTTTGGGTTTTTTTGGTTTTTTTTACAAAATTATCTCCCTTGACCAGGAGAGGACTTGAATGTGTCTGAAATGATTTAGCTTCTAGAAACAAAGACATCATGTCCTGAGTAGAGGTAAAACCCGAACATATTTTGATTATTTTATTCAAATTTCAATTCCACTTCTGGTATATGTACATGTATAAAATACATACAGAATGAACTGCATACAGAATAACACAAAGAACAGGTATATGTATCTCATTACATTTCTAACCAAAGATCAATACCTGGGTGATATTACAACAATACCATGGTGTTATATATTGTTATGATTGGCTTAACTTTAGCTGCTGAAGATATTTCTAATTTGAGGGTAATGGGCAATCATACTAAATTTATTTTCATAACTTCATTTATTTTCACAATAAGCAATATAATCGAGATTAGCAAGTGAAGTTTTACAACATAATATAATAAGATAAGATAAGATAAGATAACTTTATTTAAGCTGGGTAGCTTGTTTAGCCAGAAGCTAGTCTACCACAAGGCCCAGCATAAAATTAATAATATACAACAGGATACGTGTTAGTACATACATTTAACAATACAGGACAAATATGACATAAAAGATATCAACAAAATTAAAAATTTACATTTGCAATAAAATATACACGTAGAGTTGCTAGAATCTGATATATTGCGATGTATACTAGAACTATATCACAGATATAAATGTTTTAAGAATCTAGCTTTAAAAGTTGGGACCGATGGAGAATTTCTTATGTCGATAGATAGATTATTCCACATTTTGGGACCATAATACATTATACTTTTTTTGAACATTTCCGTTCGAGGGCGAGGAACAATCAGATCATAGAACGTGTGGTCCTCTGTCGGACGATTGTGCTGAAGTGATCGCACAAGTACTTGGGAGCCAATCCTTTAACATCCTTGAATACAAGTACCGCCTTGTGTAACTCGATACGATCGGACAGAGATATCCATTTTAATTCTGTATACATGTCTTTAGATGGAGTCAAATATGGTTTCATAAGTATAATTCTCGCCCCTCTTTTTTGAAGCTTCTCGATCCTACTTAATTGGCCTTTGTCACAGTTTGCCCAAACAATATCACAGTAATCGATTGAAGGCTGGACTAATGAATTATATAACATTTTACTAAGATCAGCAGGTAATAAATGTCGTGTTCGTTTCAACAGACCTAGTTTTTTGGAAACCTTTTTACATAACATGCTCACATGAGTTTTGAATGTCAGATGTTCGTCAAAATTAACTCCATAATATGCATCATGGGTCTCCTTCAGTTTAGTGTAGACATATATACTCTTGAATATCTGTTACCATGATTCAGTCATAATATTGTCTGTATTATATTGATGTCGACAAGGATATACATAATTATTTGATAGTATTATTAATTGTATGTTATTTATGATTAACGTGAACTTTTTATTTGCCGGAATCCAGCCATTTGTTCCATATGGGCAATATTCTCATCAGCCATCACCATTCAATATGAATGTGTACAAGTCCATGGTAATTGATACATTTTGGTGAAGGTGACCTGTAGCACCAGTATACAAAATTATTCCGAGCTCATTGAATCATAATCACATGATGCTGAGACAGATCAGAACGGAGTGTCGGTAAAATCAGATGTGTTTTGTAGAGGATTCTGCCAATGAGGATGCTATACTGTACACATACAAAATATGACGTGTTGATGTGCAGGGCCTATAGCACAAAATCACAAGCAAGTTGGTAAAACTAGGGACACATGGTCGCATTTCTGCCGCTAACGTGTTGATTTTGGGTGTGGGCGTCCTCTCGGGGGGAGGTGTGGGTGGGAAGGGGCCTAATGTCTCAAGCAGTATTCCAGGTTTTCCATCAATATACTCTATTCCATACCCCAATATTTCAAGCACGTGAAATCAAACAAATATTATTTGCGGGGAATGTGACTTCCACATCCCTAGCTGGACAGGCTAGTGGGGAACCCTCAATCTCAGGTTAATTACCATTGGTGAAGTTAACGTCCAACAAATGCAAAATTGAGCTTGGCATCCGGCCCTATGTTATTCAGTGATGTATTCCCCTATGGACCATATGTTGCCTCGACGGAGGTCTTTGCGCTCATCCAGCGCTTGTTTTAAACAGGACGCCCCTCAAAGATTTGCCTCTGTTCGTTCTCGTCGATACACAACACATATGTTGATTGGCTCGCCGAAATTACGCTGAGCTTTTCGGAAATCATCGGCCCCATTCGGTAATCTCAAAAAGTTCGCTTCATTTAGTAACGGAGGCTTATGATTGGGCCAGAGCCATGCGCAGAAAAGCTGCGCGCCGCAACTAGCCCCACTTTGACATCAGAGGGTATATACGACAATAGGGGGTATACAATCTGATGCCATGAGAATGGGACGTCCAAGTTTGGAAAAATTCAGTACAGCAGTTCTCCAGATATCTTGCAGACAAGGTCTGTATATACATGTACAAATATATGGGTGGACGGACAACAGACACGGGCGAACGCACGCACACACACCAACACCTAAACAGATGAGAGGGCTATCCCAATGAAGCTTCCATCCAAGTTTGGTGAACTTCTGCCCAGTAGTTCTCAAGATATCTTGCAAACAAGGCCTGTATATGAATACATGTACAAGTAGTTGAACGGACGGATGGACACCGGACACGGCTGAATGCACGCACACACCAAAACCTGATCAAATGAGGGGGCCATCCCAATGAATCTTCCATCCAAGTTTGGTGAAATTCCGTCCAGCAGTTCTTGAGATATCTTGCAGACAAGAAAAGGGGACGGACAGACACGGATGAACGCATGCACACGCACCAAAACCTAAACAAATGAGGGGGGCATCCCAATGAAGCTTCCATCCAAGTTTGGTGAAATTCCGTCCAGTAGTTCTCGAGATATCTTGCAGACAAGAAAATGGGACGGACGGACAGACAGACGGTGTTGGGGGAGACATAATTACATCCGACAACATATTCTCCAGAATGTTAGTATATATCATGAACTATTTGCAGCGTATTGAGGATGAGGGAAGGTAATATTATAATGATGCAATTAATGAAAGAACTTATTTCTTCAGAAAGTTTATGTCTATGTGTTTTTTCAAGATTTCGCCTTGCCATTTTACAGACTTTTGGAATAGTGTGTAAGTGATGGGGTAATTCATGTATTTTGCAGCATAAATAAAGTATCTTGCTTGTGAAAGCATAAAATTCAATATGTATGTATCCATTTTGGTAGATGCAATGTGTCTTTCGTGCAAAACATTTTGTCTCAATGTTTGGATACTTACATCTTGTAAAAGTTTATTTAAGTTTAGAAGAAGGCTTTCCTAAAATTGCTTAATCCTTCGACAATCGAACAGTGCGTGTAAAGGGGTATCTACTTGATTAATACAATTATCACAGTATGGGGTTGTTTTGATTTTCGACCGGTTAAAATTGGTTACAGGGATAAATATAAGAAACGAGAGTATAATATTTTGTAGGACAAGTTCCTAGTGTCCTATCAGTTGGGCCTATATTACTAGATTAGTCAAAATTTCTAATTGGAGGAAGTGAGAATTTGCTAAACAAATTTGAACCTACTCTTTTTCTAATAATTTTAATGTAAGATTTGTATGGTTTTGTATCAGCTGTAATATAATTGTATTTCAATTCCATCTGTTGCTGAGATAGAAACTCTCCGGACTCATCCATCAGGTCTCTGTTTGATTGTAAACATCTTACTTTGCCATAAAATTTCTTTAAATATATCATATACAGAATTCTTATCGACGTTTACCATATTTTGTATTTCGTCCGAGTCAAGTTTCATTTTCAATTTCCAGAGAGAACTATTGCTATATATTATAACGTACACACGTAATTTCCCCGCATCATCACCGACTGTGTTGGCCTACACAGTCGGCACCACTCGGGTACCCCTCACATATGCGCATGATGTTTTCACCGCCACTTCGGTCCGATGAGATGTGTCACAGACGGTGGAACGGACACGAATGGTACCCATGTGTTTGGTCAAATAGTCACAGACATTGTTTCATATTTTCTTCGGCAGAAAACGAGAAATCCCGTTGCTGAATTCTCAGTGGAGCGAGATTATTGTTTATTTTCTACGATTATATTTACGCTCACACGTTCCTTTGTTTCTCAGACTTTCGTGTGGCGTCCTTATGAATTTTATTCTCTTTATTTTTCATGATTTCGAGTGTTCAATCCAGGTGTTGTTGTTGTTCATCATGTTGCTACAGCAACAGCGCTCATGTGGCGAGTTTCACAGATGTTGGTCACATGACCACAAACAAAACAACCACGCCAGGTTCTTGGCGAGGAATCCAAAAAGTTTTTGATTTCATTTTGCGCTGGCTAGGCAACAAACAGTAAACCAGGAACTTGGTCAATTTCTCCATCTGCTCGTGAACGACGAGAAGCAGCCATCAATCAGTCTGAAAGGCAAAGCAGGACAGATTTTTGTTGAAAAATAGACGGTGCGATATCTCACAGGACCCTCGACTTGGACATGGTGACTTTACTGACTCCATCTGAATAATAATTCAAATTAATTAACAGTACATAAGTGAACAAAGTCACGGACAGAATAGAATCATTCTGAGTGTGATGTAGTGTCGGCAAATCCAAACTTTACTGCTTCCCCATCTCTCCATTTGAGTCTGCAATAAAGAATTATTATTATTATTATTTACCAATCAACATGATTAAGGTCCCGAGTTCGAATGACTAAATATCAAAAGTGGGCTTATTGTTTCTGAACACCCATCTTTTGGTTGGCTTCAAATCTATCATTTCAGACCCGCCTATACCAGAATAAATATTGCACCGTCATCTATAACTATTCAGCTTGTAAAAGAAGAGAGAAAAAATTCAATTAACTATCCATTTGAATGTCAATGAGAAAATTTATTGGTTATTGAAACAAAATTCATACTTGTATGTACATGTAGCATACAACTATTCTTCCCCAAACTTGTTTACAAGGACGCGTCAAAATAAATAAAACTATTAGGCAAGTGAGAAACAATCTCATGCATAGATAACCAACATGGATTTTACATTATATAATTTATTGAACAAGATATTCTGATTCAACTAAACATACAATGTATCCGTACTGGTATAAAGAAGTCGGCAAAGATAATTCTCAATTTACGTTTACTTTTATTTGACAAATCGTTACGTACGAGTGTCAAACATGAGTGAAAAATATTCCCCACTGGCCCATTTGAGTTATTGGAAAAGGAACAGTTCAAGCCTTCACTTTTTCTTACTTACTGTAGATTAAAAATTGATTAAGGGAACTAATAAAATCTATGTTTATGATCAGCTGACAAAAAATCTGGGGCTACGGCTTTCGCCATTTCACTCTGGTGATCACCGGGTGCTAGAATTATCCCGACGAGCATCTCATGTTGGGTAGTACCCAGCGCAACTCTTCATATGATTTTAGATGGGAACAATCTTTTTAACTGGAAAATACAGGTACGATACATCAACGAAGAATTTGACAAAAATACCAGTAGTTGTGATTATTTACCAGCAATGGCAGAACAAGTACTTCCCCATTCATGCACAAGGAGCACATAAACTTAAGACTCGCCTATCAATTTCTATCACCTGGTGATCATTGAAGTATGAAAAGACTAGCGGGAATCAAGTTGGATAACATGACACATAACTGGTATCTTGTTTTTCGCTACAAATGGGATATTGATTATTTTGCACCAACCAATTATTTCCTAATAATTAGATGTCACTCATGGGACATGACAAATCGATTCATATATGGTTACCACAGTAATGAGTTGACCAGTATTCCAGAAAATGAAATTATGGATTTTTCAGAATAGATTTTAATCAGTGTATCAGATATTCAGAAATATAGCCAACAACATGCTGATCTGTTAACCATATTTCTGAACCTAACATTCCCCAGACGGATTATGCTTTCCGTCATACATAATGTTACAATTGTACAAGTACAACTGATTAATATCATATTGCAAAGTTATTGGACTTCAAGCTCTGTCCATATTTTTAAGTTTGCGTAAATTGATAACATATGCAGAACTTATTCACATGAAATTCCTGCAACACAGATTTTTCATTAGGAACACCAATATTTCTGCAACCATTAGGAATATTTACATGTGCACAGATATAACATCTTACTCAGAATTATGAGGACTGGTATACATGAAGCTAATGTGGAAACAGGGCAACATGATTCTTAATTTACTTCCATTACACAAATCGGCACCAGAGACGGTTACTGGTCTGTTTCACTAGTAAAATGAATACTAAATATTCATCAGATGTTTTTGTCATTGGATGTGGCATTTATCTGAGAATCTAAAATTCTATAATGGCATGTACAAAGTTAGATTGTTTATAAGATTTAAAGCCATACAGATTGAGAAGTCATGCCATTGGGAACCAAGAATTCTGAGCAAATGTTTTTTAAAGTCATCGTAAACCCTCAAGTAAAGTTTCCATTAAATGGAAGACCATTGCAAACAGTGTGGGGAAATTTTTATTGTAATTTTGTACGATTTTATTACACAGAGTAAACTGTCAATAAAGCATGGTATTCTATATTGAGCATTGGAAAGTGCACACACAGTTTGAAATATATGTATTAAGGCAGTGTGACGTCACCGCACCTAGATATGATTGCAAAAGACCACCACAGAATACCATGCATTATTTGCAATTTATTCTGTGTAATTAACATCGTAAAAAAATACAATAAATATTTTCCGACACTGTTTGCAATGGTCTTCTGTGAAGTCATGTGACGCAGTCAGTATGTCGGCACCTCTTGCCACTTCCCTTATATGTGTTGTAATTTTTTCCTGTATATGGCGAGATTCTGCTGGTGGACGTTTCGTCCCCGAGGTCCGCCCCCTGTACAGACCCTTTGGTCTTTGATATATGTTGGCATTTGTGGGAAGTTGATGCTGGGTCGACATCGGGCCTTACAGACTAGTCTTTTGTGTTAAATGCCGTCATTTACATCTGACGACGATACAGCTCACCAGTCCCAAGTCTACGAGTTGTCACAGCGAAACAGCTCACCAATTTAAATATACGAGTTGTCAGAGTATTTCCATCATAGCTCTCTAGATTTGTATCTAATACCGCTTATGCCGGTGCTGGGGACCGTGTGGTCATATCATCCAAGTTGCCACATGAACAGATACAATAAAAGCGTACCTGAGATACAACACATATCACGAATCGTTAGATTCTTGGTATGTGCTTTAGAACAGGTTAACCAGAAGACTATACTGTGAAGTCATGTGACGCAGTCAGTATGTCGGCACCTCTTCCCACTTCACGTATATGTGTTGTAATTTTTTCCTGTATATGGCGAGATTCTGCTGGTGGACGTTTCGTCCCCGAAGCCCGCCCCCTGTACAGACCCCTTGGTCTTTGATATATGTTGGCATTTGTGGGAAGTTGATGCTGGGTCGACATCGGGCCTTACAGACTAGTCTTTTGTGTTAAATGCCGTCATTTACATCTGACGACGATACAGCTCACCAATTCCAAGTCTACGAGTTATCACAGCGAAACAGCTCACCAATTACCAATATACGAGTTGTCAGAGTATTTCCATCATAGCTCTCTAGATTTGTAGGCCTATCTAATACCGCTTATGCCGGTGCTAGGGGCCGTGTGGTCATATCATCCAAGTTGCCACATGAACAGATACAATAAAAGCGTACCTGAGATACAACACATATCACGAATCGTTAGATTCTTGGTATGTTCTTTAGAACAGGCTAACCAGAAAACTATTCTGTGAATTCATGTAACGCAGTCAGTATGTCGGCACCTCTTCCCACTTCCCTTATATGTGTTGTAATTTTTTCCTGTATATGGCGAGATTCTGCTGGGGGACGTTTCGTCCCCGAGGCCCGCCCCATGTACAGACCCTTTGGTCTTTGATATATGTTGGCATTTGTGGGAAGTTGATGCTGGGTCGACATCGGGCCTTACTGACTAGTCTTTTGTGTTAAATGCCGTCATTTACATCTGACGACGATACAGCTCACCAATCCCAAGCCTACGAGTTGTCACAGCGAAACAGCTCACAAATTACCAATATACGAGATGTCAGAGTATTTCCATCATAGCTCTCTAGATTAGTATCTAATACCGCTTATGCCGGTGCTAGGGGCCGTGTGGTCATATCATCCAAGTTGCCACATGAACAGATACAATAAAAGCGTACCTGAGATACAACACATATCACGAATCGTTAGATTCTTGGTATGTGCTTTAGAACAGGTTAACCAGAAAACTATTCTGTGAAGTCATGTGACGCAGTCAGTATGTCGGCACCTCTTCCCACTTCCATTATATGTGTTGTAATTTTTTCCTGTATATGGCGAGATTCTGCTGCTGGACGTTTCGTCACCGAGGCCCGCCCCCTGTACAGACCCTTTGGTCTTTGATATATGTTGGCATTTGTGGGAAGTTGATGCTGGGTCGACATCGGGCCTTACAGACTAGTCTTTTGTGTTAAATGCCGTCATTTACATCTGACGACGATACAGCTCACCAATCCCAAGTCTACGAGTTGTCACAGCGAAACAGCTCACAAATTACCAATATACGAGTTGTCAGAGTATTTCCATCATAGCTCTCTAGATTTGTATCTAATACCGCTTATGCCGGTGCTAGGGGCCGTGTGGTCATATCATCCAAGTTGCCACATGAACAGATACAATAAAAGCATAACTGAGATACAACACATATCACGAATCCTTAGATTCTTGGTATGTGCTTTAGAACAGGTTAACCAGAAAACTATTCTGTGAAGTCATGTGACGCAGTCAGTATGTCGGCACCTCTTCCCACTTCCCTTATATGTGTTGTAATTTTCTCCTGTATATGGCTAGATTCTGCTGGTGGACGTTTCGTCCCCGAGGCCCGCCCCCTGTACAGACCCTTTGGTCTTTGATATATGTTGGCATTTGTGGGAAGTTGATGCTGGGTCGACATCGGGCCTTACAGACTAGTCTTTTGTGTTAAATGCCGTCATTTACATCTGACGACGATACAGCTCACCAATTCCAATGTACGAGTTGTCACAGCGAAACAGCTCACCAATTACCAATATACGAGTTGTCAGAGTATTTCCATCATAGCTCTCTAGATTTGTATCTAATACCGCTTATGGCGGTGCTAGGGGCCGTGTGGTCATATCATCCAAGTTGCCACATGAACAGGTACAACAAAAGCGTACCTGAGATACAACGCATATCACGAATCGTTAGATTCTTGGTATGTGCTTTAGAATAGGTTAACCGGAAGACTATTCTGTGAAGTCATGTGACGCAGTCAGTATGTCGGCACCTCTTCCCACTTCCCGTATATGTGTTGTAATTTATTCCTGTATGTGGCGAGATTCTGCTGGTGGACGTTTCGTCCCCGAGGCCCGCCCCCTGTACAGACCTTTTGGTCTTTGATATATGTTGGCATTTGTGGGAAGTTGATGCTGGGTCGACATCGGGCCTTACAGACTAGTCTTTTTGTTAAATGCCGTCATTTTCATCTGACGACGATACAGCTCACCAATTCCCAGCGTACGAGTTGTCACAGCGAAACAGCTCACCAATTACCAATATACGAGTTGTCAGAGCATTTCCATCATAGCTCTCTAGATTTGTATCTAATACCGCTTATGCCGGTGCTAGGGGCCGTGTGGTCATATCATCCATGTTGCCACATGAACAGATGCAATAAAAGCGTACCTGAGATACAACACATATCACGAATCGTTAGATTCTTGGTATGTGCTTTAGAATAGGTTTACCAGAAGACTATTCTGTGAAGTCTTATGACGCAGTCAGTATGTCGGCACCTCTTCCCACTTCCCTTATATGTGTTGTAATTTTTACCTGTATATGGCGAGATTCTGCTGCTGGACGTTTCGTCCCCGAGGCCCGCCCCCTGTACAGACCTTTTGGTCTTTGATATATGTTGGCATTTGTGGGAAGTTGATGCTGGGTCGACATCGGGCCTTACAGACTAGTCTTTTGTGTTAAATACCGTCATTTACATCTGACGACGATACAGCTCACCAATCTCCAATGTACGAGTTGTCACAGTGAAACAGCTCACCAATTACCAGTATACGAGTTGTCAGAGCATTTCCATGATAGCTCTCTAGATTTGTATCTAATACCGCTTATGCCGGTGCTAGGGGCCGTGTGGTCATATCATCCAAGTTGCCACATGAACAGGTACAATAAAAGCGTACCTGAGATACAACACATATCACGAATCGTTAGATTCTTGGTATGTGCTTTAGAATAGGTTAATCAGAAAACTATTCTGTGAAGTCATGTGACGCAGTCAGTATGTCGGCACCTCTTCCCACTTCACTTATATGTGTTGTAATTTTTTCCTGTATATGGCGAGATTCTGCTGATGGACGTTTCGTCCCCGAGGCCCGCCCCCTGTACATACCTTTTGGTCTTTGATATATGTTGGCATTTGTGGGAAGTTGATGCTTGGTCGACATCGGGCCTTACAGACTAGTCTTTTGTGTTAAATACCGTCATTTACATCTGACGACGATACAGCTCACCAATCTCCAATGTACGAGTTGTCACAGCGAAACAGCTCACCAATTACCAGTATACGAGTTGTCAGAGCATTTCCATCATGGCTCTCTAGATTTGTATCTAATACCGCTTATGCCGGTGCTAGGGGCCGTGTGGTCATATCATCCAAGTTGCCACATGAACAGGTACAATAAAAGCGTACCTGAGATACAACACATATCACGAATCGTTAGATTCTTGGTATGTGCTTTAGAATAGGTTAACCAGAAGGCTATTCTGTGAAGTCGTGTGACGCAGTCAGTATGTCGGCACCTCTTCCCACTTCCCTTATATGTGTTGTAATTCTTTCCTGTATATGGCGAGATTCTGCTGGTGGACGTTTCGTCCCCGAGGCCCGCCCCCTGTACAGACCTTTTGGTCTTTGATATATGTTGGCATTTGTGGGAAGTTGATGCTGGGTCGACATCGGGCCTTACAGACTAGTCTTTTGTGCTAAATGCCGTCATTTACATCTGACGACGGTACAGCTCACCAATTCCAAGTCTACGAGTTGTCACAGCGAAACAGCTCAGCAATTACCAATATACGAGTTGTCAGAGTATTTCCATCATAGCTCTCTAGATTTGTAGGCCTATCTAATACCGCTTATGCCGGTGCTAGGGGCTGTGTGGTCATATCATCCAAGTTGCCACATGAACAGATACAATAAAAGCGTACCTGAGATACAACACATATCACGAATCGTTAGATTCTTGGTATGTGCTTTAGAATAGGTTAACCAGAAGACTATTCTGTGAAGTCATGTGACGCAGTCAGTATGTCGGCACCTCTTCCCACTTCCCTTATATGTGTTGCAATTTTTTCCTGTATATGGCGAGATTCTGCTGGTGGACGTTTCGTCCCCGAGGCCCGCCCCATGTACAGACCTTCTGGTCTTTGATATATGTTGGCATTTGTGGGAAGTTGATGCTGGGTCGACATCGGGCCTTACAGACTAGTCTTTTGTGTTAAATGCCGTCATTTTCATCTGACGACGATACAGCTCACCAATTCCCAGTGTACGAGATGTCACAGCGAAACAGCTCACCAATTACCAATATACGAGTTGTCAGAGCATTTTCATCATAGCTCTCTAGATTTGTATCTAATACCGCTTATGCCGGTGCTAGGGGCCGTGTGGTCATATCATCCAAGTTGCCACATGAACAGATACAATAAAAGCGTACCTGAGATACAACACATATCACGAATCGTTAGATTCTTGGTATGTGCTTTAGAACAGGTTAACCAGAAAACTATTCTGTGAACTCATGTGACGCAGTCAGTATGTCGGCACCTCTTCCCACTTCCATTATATGTGTTGTAATCTTTTCCTGTATATGGCGAGATTCTGCTGGTGGACGTTTCGTCACCGAGGCCCGCCCCCTGTACAGACCCTTTGGTCTTTGATATATGTTGGCATTTGTGGGAAGTTGATGCTGGGTCGACATCGGACCTTACAGACTAGTCTTTTGTGTTAAATGCCGTCATTTACATCTGACGACGATACAGCTCGCCAATCCCAAGTCTACGAGTTGTCACAGCGAAACAGCTCACAAATTACCAATATACGAGTTGGCAGAGTATTTCCATCATAGCTCTCTAGATTTGTATCTAATACCGCTTATGCCGGTGCTAGGGGCCGTGTGGTCATATCATCCAAGTTGTCACATGAACAGATACAATAGAAGCATACTTGAGATACAACACATATCACGAATCGTTAGATTCTTGGTATGTGCTTTAGAACAGGTTAATCAGAAAACTATTCTGTGAAGTCATGTGACGCAGTCTGCATGTCGGCACCTCTTCCCACTTCCCTTTTATGTGTTGTAATTTTTTCCTGTATATGGCGAGATTCTGCTGGTGGACGTTTCGTCCCCGAGGCCCGCCCCCTGTACAGACCCTTTGGTCGTTGATATATGTTGGCATTTGTGGGAAGTTGATGCTGGGTCGACATCGGGCCTTACAGACCAGTCTTTTGTGTTAAATGCCATCATTTACATCTGACGACGATACAGCTCACCAATTCCAAGTCTACGAGTTGTCACAGCGAAACAGCTCACAAATTACCAATATACGAGTTGTCAGAGTATTTCCATCATAGCTCTCTAGATTTGTATATAATACCGCTTATGCCGGTGCTAGGGGCCGTGTGGTCATATCATCCAAGTTGCCACATGAACAGATACAATAAAAGCATACCTGAGATACAACACATATCACGAATCGTTAGATTCTTGGTATGTGCTTTAGAACAGGTTAACCAGAAAACTATCCTGTGAAGTCATGTGACGCAGTCAGCATGTCGGCACCTCTTCCCACTTCCCTTATATGTGTTGTAATTTTTTCCTGTATATGGCGAGATTCTGCTGGTGGACGTTTCGTCCCCAAGGCCCGCCCCCTGTACAGACCCTTTGGTCTTTGATATATGTTGGCATTTGTGGGAAGTTGATGCTGGGTCGACATCGGGCCTTACAGACTAGTCTTTTGTGTTAAATGCCGTCATTTACATCTGACGACGATACAGCCCACCAATCTCCAATGTACGAGTTGTCACAGCGAAACAGCTCACCAATTACCAATATACGAGTTGTCAGAGTATTTCCATCATAGCTCTCTAGATTTGTAGGCCTATCTAATACCGCTTATGCCGGTGCTAGGGGCCGTGTGGTCATATCAGCCAAGTTGCCACATGAACAGATACAATAAAAGCGTACCTGAGATACAACACATATCACGAATCGTTAGATTCTTGGTATGTGCTTTAGAACAGGTTAACCAGAAAACTATTCTGTGAAGTCATGTGACGCAGTCAGTATGTCGGCACCTCTTCCCACTTCCATTATATGTGTTGTAATCTTTTCCTGTATATGGCGAGATTCTGCTGGTGGACGTTTCGTCACCGAGGCCCGCCCCCTGTACACACCCTTTGGTCTTTGATATATGTTGGCATTTGTGGGAAGTTGATGCTGGGTCGACATCGGACCTTACAGACTAGTCTTTTGTGTTAAATGCCGTCATTTACATCTGACGACGATACAGCTCGCCAATCCCAAGTCTACGAGTTGTCACAGCGAAACAGCTCACAAATTACCAATATACGAGTTGGCAGAGTATTTCCATCATAGCTCTCTAGATTTGTATCTAATACCGCTTATGCCGGTGCTAGGGGCCGTGTGGTCATATCATCCAAGTTGCCACATGAACAGATACAATAGAAGCATACTTGAGATACAACACATATCAAGAATCGTTAGATTCTTGGTATGTGCTTTAGAACAGTTTAACCAGAAAACTATTCTGTGAAGTCATGTGACGCAGTCAGCATGTCGGCACCCCTTCCCACTTCCCTTATATGTGTTGTAATTTTTTCCTGTATATGGCGAGATTCGGCTGGTGGACGTTTCGTCCCCGAGGCCCGCCCCCTGTACAGACCCTTTGGTCTTTGATATATGTTGGCACTTGTGGGAAGTTGATGCTGGGTCGCCATCGGGCCTTACCGACTAGTCTTTTGTGTTAAATGCCGTCATTTACATCTGACGACGATACAGCTCACCAATTCCAAGTCTACGAGTTGTCACAGCGAAACAGCTCACAAATTACCAATATACGAGTTGTCAGAGTATTTCCATCATAGCTCTCTAGATTTGTAGGCCTATCTAATACCGCTTATGCCGGTGCTAGGGGCCGTGTGGTCATATCATCCAAGTTGCCACATGAACAGATACAATAAAAGCGTACCTGAGATACAACACATATCACGAATCGTTAGATTCTTGGTATGTGCTTTAGAATAGGTTAACCAGAGAACTATTCTGTGAAGTCATGTGACGCAGTCAGTATGTCGGCACCTCTTCCCACTTCCCTTATATGTGTTGTAATTTTTTCCTGTATATGGCGAGATTCTGCTGGTGGACGTTTCGTCCCCGAGGCCTGCCCCCTGTACAGACCTTTTGGTCTTTGATATATGTTGGCACTTGTGGGAAGTTGATTCTGGGTCGACATCGGGCATTACAGACTAGTCTTTTGTGTTAAATGCCGTCATTTACATCTGACGACGATACAGCTCACCAATCTCCAATGTACGAGTTGTCACAGCGAAACAGCTCATCAATTACCAGTATACGAGTTGTCAGAGTATTTCCATCATAGCTCTCTAGATTTGTATCTAATGCCGGTGCTAGGGGCCGAGTGGTCATATCATCCAAGTTGCCACATGAACAGGTACAATAAAAGCGTACCTGAGATACAACACATATCACGAATCGTCAGATTCTTGGTATGTGCTTTAGAATAGGTTAACTAGAAGACTATTCTGTGAAGTCATGTGACGCAGTCAGTATGTCGGCACCTCTTCCCACTTCCCTTATATGTGTTGTAATTTTTCCCTGTATATGGCGAGATTCTGCTGGTGGACGTTTCGTCCCCGAGGCCCGCCCCCTGTACAGACCTTTTGGTCTTTGATATATGCTGGCATTTGTGGGAAGTTGATGCTGGGTCGACATCGGGCCTTACAGACTAGTCTTTTGTGTTAAATGCCGTCATTTACATCTGATGACGATACAGCTCACCAATCTCCAATGTACGAGTTGTCACAGCGAAACAGCTCACCAATTACCAGTATACGAGTTGTTAGAGCATTTCCATCATAGCTCTCTAGATTTGTATCTAATACCGCTTATGCCGGTGCTAGGGGCCGTGGTCATATCATTCAAGTTGCCACATGAACAGGTACAATAAAAGCGTACCTGAGATACAACACATATCACGAATCGTTAGATTCTTGGTATGTGCTTTAGAGCAGTTTAACCAGAAAACTATTCTGTGAAGTCATGTGACGCAGTCAGTATGTCGGCACCTCTTCCCACTTCCCTTATATGTGTTGTAATTTTTTCCTGTATATGGCGAGATTCTGCTGGTGGACGTTTCGTCCCCGAGGCCCGCCCCCTGTACAGACCCCTTGGTCTTTGATATATGTTGGCATTTGTGGGAATTTGATGCTGGGTCGACATCGGGCCTTACAGACTAGTCTTTTGTGCTAAATGCCGTCATTTACATCTGACGACGGTACAGCTCACCAATTCCAAGTCTACGAGTTGTCACAGCGAAACAGCTCAGCAATTACCAATATACGAGTTGTCAGAGTATTTCCATCATAGCTCTCTAGATCTGTAGGCCTATCTAATACCGCTTATGCCGGTGCTAGGGGCCGTGTGGTCATATCATCCAAGTTGCCACATGAACAGATACAATAAAAGCGTACCTGAGATACAACACATATCACGAATCTTTAGATTCTTGGTATGTGCTTTAGAATAGGTTAACCAGAAGACTATTCTGTGAAGTCATGTGACGCAGTCAGTATGTCGGCACCTCTTCCCACTTCCCTTATATGTGTTGTAATTTTTTCCTGTATATGGCGAGATTCTGCTGGTGGACGTTTCGTCCCCGAGGCCCGCCCCCTGTACAGACCCCTTGGTCTTTGATATATGTTGGCATTTGTGGGAAGTTGATGCTGGGTCGACATCGGGCCTTACAGACTAGTCTTTTGTGTTAAATGCCATCATTTACATCTGACGACGATACAGCTCACCAATCCCAAGTCTACGAGTTGTCACAGCGAAACAGCTCACAAATTACCAATATACGAGTTGGCAGAGTATTTCCATCATAGCTCTCTAGATTTGTATCTAATACCGCTTAAGGCGGTGCTAGGGTCCGTGTGGTCATATCATCCAAGTTGCCACATGAACAGATACAATAGAAGCATACTTGAGATACAACACATATCACGAATCGTTAGATTCTTGGTATGTGCTTTAGAACAGGTTAACCAGAAAACTATTCTGTGAAGTCATGTGACGCAGTCTGCATGTCGGCACCTCTTCCCACTTCCCTTTTATGTGTTGCAATTTTTTCCTGTATATGGCGAGATTCTGCTGGTGGACGTTTCGTCCCCGAGGCCCGCCCCCTGTACAGACCCTTTGGTCTTTGATATATGTTGGCATTTGTGGGAAGTTGATGCTGGGTCGACATCGGGCCTTACAGACTAGTCTTTTGTGTTAAATGCAGTCATTTACATCTGACGACGATACAGCTCACCAATTCCAAGTCTACGAGTTGTCACAGCGAAACAGCTCACAAATTACCAATATACGAGTTGTCAGAGTATTTCCATCATAGCTCTCTAGATTTGTATATAATACCGCTTATGCCAGTGCTAGGGGCCGTGTGGTCATATCATCCAAGTTGCCACATGAACAGATACAATAAAAGCATACCTGAGATACAACACATATCACGAATCGTTAGATTCTTGGTATGTGCTTTAGAACAGGTTAACCAGAAAACTATTCTGTGAAGTCATGTGACGCAGTCAGCATGTCGGCACCTCTTCCCACTTCCCTTATATGTGTTGTAATTTTTTCCTGTATATGGCGAGATTCTGCTGGTGGACGTTTCGTCCCCGAGGCCCGCCCCCTGTACAGACCCTTTGGTCTTTGATATATGTTGGCATTTGTGGGAAGTTGATGCTGGGTCGACATCGGGCCTTACAGACTAGTCTTTTGTGTTTCAATGCCGTCATTTTCATCTGACGACGATACAGCCCACCAATCCCCAGTGTACGAGTTGTCACAGCGACACAGCTCACAAATTACCAATATACGAGTTGTCAGAGCATTTCCATCATAGCTCTCTAGATTTGTATCTAATACCGCTTATGCCGGTGCTAGGGGCCGTGTGGTCATATCATCCAAGCTGCCACATGAACAGGTACAATAAAAGCGTACCTGAGATACAACACATATCACGAATCGTTAGATTCTTGGTATGTGCTTTAGAACAGGTTAACCAGAAAACTATTCTGTGAAGTCATGTGACGCAGTCAGTATGTCGGCACCTCTTCCCACTTCCATTATATGTGTTGTAATCTTTTCCTGTATATGGCGAGATTCTGCTGGTGGACGTTTCGTCCCCGAGGCCCGCCCCCTGTACAGACCCCTTGGTCTTTGATATATGTTGGCATTTGTGGGAAGTTGATGCTGGGTCGACATCGGACCTTACAGACTAGTCTTTTGTGTTAAATGCCGTCATTTACATCTGACGACGATACAGCTCACCAATCCCAAGTCTACGTGTTGTCACAGCGAAACAGCTCACAAATTACCAATATACGAGTTGGCAGAGTATTTCCATCATAGCTCTCTAGATTTGTATCCAATACCGCTTATGCCGGTGCTAGGGGCCGTGTGGTCATATCATCCAAGTTGCCACATGAACAGATACAATAAAAGCATACCTGAGATACAACACATATCACGAATCGTTAGATTCTTGGTATGTGCTTTAGAATAGGTTAACCAGAAGACTATTCTGTGAAGTCATGTGACGCAGTCAGTATGTCGGCACCTCTTCCCACTTCCCTTATATGTGTTGTAATTTTTACCTGTATATGGCGAGATTCTGCTGGTGGACGTTTCGTCCCCGAGGCCCGCCCCCTGTACAGACCTTTTGGTCTTGATATATGTTGGCATTTGTGGGAAGTTGATGCTGGGTCGACATCGGGCCTTACAGACTAGTCTTTTGTGTTAAATGCCGTCATTTACATCTGACGACGATACAGCTCACCAATCTCCAATGTACGAGTTGTCACAGCGAAACAGCTCACCAATTACCAGTATACGAGTTGTCAGAGCATTTCCATCATAGCTCTCTAGGTTTTGTATCTAATACCGCTTATGCCGGTGCTAGGGGCCGTGTGGTCATATCATCCAAGTTGCCACATGAACAGATACAATAAAAGCGTACCTGAGATACAACACATATCACGAATCGTTAGATTCTTGGTATGTGCTTTAGAATAGGTTAACCAGAAGACTATTCTGTGAAGTCATGTGACGCAGTCAGTATGTCGGCACCTCTTCCCACTTCCCTTATATGTGTTGTAATTTTTTCCTGTTTATGGCGAGATTCTGCTGGTGGACGTTTCGTCCCCGAGGCCCGCCCCCTGTACAGACCCCTTGGTCTTTGATATATGTTGGCATTTGTGGAAAGTTGATGCTGGGTCGACATCGGGCCTTACAGACTAGTCTTTTGTGTTAAATGCCGTCATTTACATCTGACGACGATACAGCTCACCAATTCCAAGTCTACGAGTTGTCACAGCGAAACAGCTCACAAATTACCAATATACGAGTTGTCAGAGTATTTCCATCATAGCTCTCTAGATTTGTATCTAATACCGCTTATGCCGGTGCTAGGGGCCGTGTGGTCATATCATCCAAGTTGCCACATGAACAGATACAATAAAAGCATACCTGAGATACAACACATATCACGAATCGTTAGATTCTTGGTATGTGCTTTAGAACAGGTTAACCAGAAAACTATTCTGTGAAGTGATGTGGCGCAGTCAGTATGTCGGCACCTCTTCCCACTTCCCTTATATATGTTGTAATTTTTTCCTGTATATAGCGAGATTCTGCTGGTGGACGTTTCGTCCCCGAGGCCCGCCCCCTGTACAGACCCTTTGGTCTTTGATATATGTTGGCATTTGTGGGAAGTTGATGCTGGGTCGACATCGGGCCTTACAGACTAGTCTTTTGTGTTAAATGCCGTCATTTACATCTGACGACGATACAGCTCACCAATTCCAAGTCTACGAGTTGTCACAGCGAAACAGCTCACCAATTACCAATATACGAGTTGTCAGAGTATTTCCATCATAGCTCTCTAGATTTGTAGGCCTATCTAATACCGCTTATGCCGGTGCTAGGGGCCGTGTGGTCATATCATCCAAGTTGCCACATGAACAGATATAATAAAAGCGTACCTGAGATACAACACATATCACGAATCGTTAGATTCTTGGTATGTGCTTTAGAACAGGTTAACCAGAAAACTATTCTGTGAAGTCATGTAACGCAGTCAGTATGTCGGCACCTCTTCCCACTTCCCTTATATGTGTTGTAATTTTTTCCTGTATATGGCGAGATTCTGCTGGTGGACGTTTCGTCCCCGAGGCCCGCCCCCTGTACAGACCCTTTGGTCTTTGATATATGTTGGCATTTGTGGGAAGTTGATGCTGGGTCGACATCGGGCCTTACAGACTAGTCTTTTGTGTTAAATGCCGTCATTTACATCTGACGACGATACAGCTCACCAATTCCAAGTCTACGAGTTGTCACAGCGAAACAGCTCACAAATTACCAATATACGAGTTGGCAGAGTATTTCCATCATAGCTCTCTAGATTTGTATCTAATACCGCTTATGCCGGTGCTAGGGGCCGTGTGGTCATATCATCCAAGTTGCCACATGAACAGATACAATAAAAGCATACTTGAGATACAACACATATCACGAATCGTTAGATTCTTGGTATGTGCTTTAGAACAGGTTAACCAGAAAACTATTCTGTGAAGTAATGTGGCGCAGTCAGTATGTCGGCACCTCTTCCCACTTCCCTTATATGTGTTGTAATTTTTTCCTGTATATGGCGAGATTCTGCTGGTGGACGTTTCGTCCCCGAGTCCCGCCCCCTGTACAGACCCTTTGGTCTTTGATATATGTTGGCATTTGTGGGAAGTTGATGCTGGGTCGACATCGGGCCTTACAGACTAGTCTTTTGTGTTGAATGCCGTCATTTACATCTGACGACGATACAGCTCACCAATTCCAAGTCTACGAGTTGTCACAGCGAAACAGCTCACCAATTACCAATATACGAGTTGTCAGAGTATTTCCATCATAGCTCTCTAGATTTGTAGGCCTATCTAATACCGCCTATGCCGGTGCTAGGGGCCGTGTGGTCATATCATCCAAGTTGCCACATGAACAGATACAATAAAAGCGTACCTGAGATACAACACATATCACGAATCGTTAGATTCTTGGTATGTGCTTTAGAACAGGTTAACCAGAAAACTATTCTGTGAAGTCATGAAACGCAGTCAGTATGTCGGCACCTCTTCCCACTTCCCTTATATGTGTTGTAATTTTTTCCTGTTTATGGCGAGATTCTGCTGGTGGACGTTTCGTCCCCGAGGCCCGCCCCCTGTACAGACCCCTTGGTCTTTGATATATGTTGGCATTTGTGGGAAGTTGATGCTGGGTCGACATCGGGCCTTACAGACTAGTCTTTTGTGTTAAATGCCGTCATTTTACATCTGACGACGATACAGCTCACCAATTCCAAGTCTACGAGTTGTCACAGCGAAACAGCTCACAAATTACCAATATACGAGTTGTCAGAGTATTTCCATCATAGCTCTCTAGATTTGTATCTAATACCGCTTATGCCGGTGCTAGGGGCCGTTTGGTCATATCATCCAAGTTGCCACATGAACAGATACAATAAAAGCATACCTGAGATACAACACATATCACGAATCGTTAGATTCTTGGTATGTGCTTTAGAACAGGTTAACCAGAAAACTATTCTGTGAAGTAATGTGGCGCAGTCAGTATGTCGGAACCTCTTCCCACTTCCCATATATATGTTGTAATTTTTTCCTGTATATAGCGAGATTCTGCTGGTGGACGTTTCGTCCCCGAGGCCCGCCCCCTGTACAGACCCTTTGGTCTTTGATATATGTTGGCATTTGTGGGAAGTTGATGCTGGGTCGACATCGGGCCTTACAGACTAGTCTTTTGTGTTAAATGCCGTCATTTACATCTGACGACGATACAGCTCACCAATTCCAAGTCTACGAGTTGTCACAGCGAAACAGCTCACCAATTACCAATATACGAGTTGTCAGAGTATTTCCATCATAGCTCTCTAGATTTGTAGGCCTATCTAATACCGCTTATGCCGGTGCTAGGGGCCGTGTGGTCATATCATCCAAGTTGCCACATGAACAGATATAATAAAAGCGTACCTGAGATACAACACATATCACGAATCGTTAGATTCTTGGTATGTGCTTTAGAACAGGTTAACCAGAAAACTATTCTGTGAAGTCATGTAACGCAGTCAGTATGTCGGCACCTCTTCCCACTTCCCTTATATGTTTTGTAATTTTTTCCTGTATATGGCGAGATTCTGCTGGTGGACGTTTCGTCCCCGAGGCCCGCCCCCTGTACAGACCCTTTGGTCTTTGATATATGTTGGCATTTGTGGAAAGTTGATGCTGGGTCGACATCGGACCTTACAGACTAGTCTTTTGTGTTAAATGCCGTCATTTACATCTGACGACGATACAGCTCACCAATTCCAAGTCTACGAGTTGTCACAGCGAAACAGCTCACCAATTACCAATATACGAGTTGTCAGAGTATTTCCATCATAGCTCTCTAGATGTGTAGGCCTATCTAATACCGCTTATGCCGGTGCTAGGGGCCGTGTGGTCATATCATCCAAGTTGCCACATGAACAGATACAATAAAAGCGTACCTGAGATACAACACATATCACCAATCGTTAGATTCTTGGTATGTGCTTTAGAATAGGTTAACCAGAAGACTATTCTGTGAAGTCATGTGACGCAGTCAGTATGTCGGCACCTCTTCCCACTTCCCTTATATGTGTTGTAATTTTTTCCTGTTTATGGCGAGATTCTGCTGGTGGACGTTTCGTCCCCGAGGCCCGCCCCCTGTACAGACCCCTTGGTCTTTGATATATGTTGGCATTTGTGGGAAGTTGATGCTGGATCGACATCGGGCCTTACAGACTAGTCTTTTGTGTTAAATGCCGTCATTTACATCTGACGACGATACAGCTCACCAATTCCAAGTCTACGAGTTGTCACAGCGAAACAGCTCACAAATTACCAATATACGAGTTGGCAGAGTATTTCCATCATAGCTCTCTAGATTTGTATCTAATACCGCTTATGCCGGTGCTAGGGGCCGTGTGGTCATATCATCCAAGTTGCCACATGAACAGATACAATAAAAGCGTACCTGAGATACAACACATACCACGAATCGTTAGATTCTTGGTATGTGCTTTAGAACAGGTTAACCAGAAAACTATTCTGTGAAGTCATGTAACGCAGTCAGTATGTCGGCACCTCTTCCCACTTCCCTTATATGTGTTGTAATTTTTTCCTGTATATGGCGAGATTCTGCTGGTGGACGTTTCGTCACCGAGGTCCGCCCCCTGTACAGACCCCTTGGTCTTTGATATATGTTGGCATTTGTGGGAAGTTGATGCTGGGTCGACATCGGGCCTTACAGACTAGTCTTTTGTGTTAAATGCAGTCATTTACATCTGACGACGATACAGCTCACCAATTCCAAGTCTACGAGTTGTCACAGCGAAACAGCTCACAAATTACCAATATACGAGTTGTCAGAGTATTTCCATCATAGCTCTCTAGATTTGTATCTAATACCGCTTATGCCGGTGCTAGGGGCCGTGTGGTCATATCATCCAAGTTGCCACATGAACAGATACAATAAAAGCGTACCTGAGATAAACACATATCACGAATCGTCAGATTCTTGGTATGTGCTTTAGAACAGGTTAACCAGAAAACTATTCTGTGAATTCATGTGACGCAGTCAGTATGTCGGCACCTCTTCCCACTTCCATTATATGTGTTGTAATTTTTTCCTGTATATGGCGAGATTCCGCTGGTGGACGTTTCGTCACCGAGGCCCGCCCCCTGTACAGACCCTTTGGTCTTTGATATATGTTGGCATTTGTGGGAAGTTGATGCTGGGTCGACATCGGACCTTACAGACTAGTCTTTTGTGTTAAATGCCGTCATTTACATCTGACGACGATACAGCTCACCAATCCCAAGTCTACGTGTTGTCACAGCGAAACAGCTCACAAATTACCAATATACGAGTTGGCAGAGTATTTCCATCATAGCTCTCTAGATTTGTATCCAATACCGCTTATGCCGGTGCTAGGGGCCGTGTGGTCATATCATCCAAGTTGCCACATGAACAGATACAATAAAAGCATACCTGAGATACAACACATATCACGAATCGTTAGATTCTTGGTATGTGCTTTAGAACAGGTTAACCAGAAAACTATTCTGTGAAGTGATGTGGCGCAGTCAGTATGTCGGCACCTCTTCCCACTTCCCTTATATATGTTGTAATTTTTTCCTGTATATAGCGAGATTCTGCTGGTGGACGTTTCGTCCCCGAGGCCCGCCCCCTGTACAGACCCTTTGGTCTTTGATATATGTTGGCATTTGTGGGAAGTTGATGCTGGGTCGACATCGGGCCTTACAGACTGGTCTTTTGTGTTAAATGCCGTCATTTACATCTGACGACGATACAGCTCACCAATTCCAATGTACGAGTTGTCACAGCGAAACAGCTCGCCAATTACCATATACGAGTTGTCAGAGTATTTCCATCATAGCTCTCTAGATTTGTAGGCCTATCTAATACCGCTTATGCCGGTGCTAGGGGCCGTGTGGTCATATCATCCAAGTTGCCACATGAACAGGTACAATAAAAGCGTACCTGAGATACAACACATATCACGAATCGTTAGATTCTTGGTATGTGCTTAGAATAGGTTAACCAGAAGACTATTCTGTGAAGTCATGTGACGCAGTCAGTATGTCGGCACCTCTTCCCACTTCCCTTATATGTGTTGTAATTTTTACCTGTATATGGCGAGATTCTGCTGGTGGACGTTTCTCCCCGAGGCCTGCCCCCTGTACAGACCTTCTGGTCTTTGATATATGTTGGCATTTGTGGGAAGTTGATGCTGGGTCGACATCGGGCATTACAGACTAGTCTTTTGTGTTAAATGTCGTCATTTACATCTGACGATGATACAGATCACAAATCTCCAATGTACGAGTTGTCACAGCGAAACAGCTCACCAATTACCAGTATACGAGTTGTCAGAGCATTTCCATCATAGCTCTCTAGATTTGTATCTAATACCGCTTATGCCGGTGCTAGGGGCCGTGTGGTCATATCATCCAAGTTGCCACATGAACAGATACAATAAAAGCGTACCTGAGATACAACACATATCACGAATCGTTAGATTCTTGGTATGTGCTTTAGAATAGGTTAACCAGAAGACTATTCTGTGAAGTCATGTGACGCAGTCAGTATGTCGGCACCTCTTCCCACTTCCCTTATATGTGTTGTAATTTTTTCCTGTATATGGCGAGATTCTGCTGGTGGACGTTTCGTCCCCGAGGCCCGCCCCCTGTACAGACCCTTTGGTCTTTGATATATGTTGGCATTTGTGGGAAGTTGATGCTGGGTCGACATCGGGCCTTACAGACTAGTCTTTTGTGTTAAATGCCGTCATTTACATCTGACGACGATACAGCTCACCAATTCCAAGTCTACGAGTTGTCACAGCGAAACAGCTCACAAATTACCAATATACGAGTTGTCAGAGTATTTCCATCATAGCTCTCTAGATTTGTATCTAATACCGCTTATGCCGGTGCTAGGGGCCGTGTGGTCATATCATCCAAGTTGCCACATGAACAGATACAATAAAAGCATACTTGAGATACAACACATATCACGAATCGTTAGATTCTTGGTATGTGCTTTAGAACAGGTTAACCAGAAAACTATTCTGTGAAGTAATGTGGCGCAGTCAGTATGTCGGAACCTCTTCCCACTTCCCTTATATATGTTGTAATTTTTTCCTGTATATAGCGAGATTCTGCTGGTGGACGTTTCGTCCCCGAGGCCCGCCCCCTGTACAGACCCTTTGGTCTTTGATATATGTTGGCATTTGTGGGAAGTTGATGCTGGGTCGACATCGGGCCTTACAGACTAGTCTTTTGTGTTAAATGCCGTCATTTACATCTGACGACGATACAGCTCACCACCTAAGTCTACGAGTTGTCACAGCGAAACAGCTCACCAGTTACCAGTATACGAGTTGTCAGAGCATTTCCATCATAGCTCTCTAGATTTGTATCTAATACCGCTTATGCCGGTGCTAGGGGCCGTGTGGTCATATCCAAGTTGCCACATGAACAGGTACAATAAAAGCGTACCTGAGATACAACACATATCACGAATCGTTAGATTCTTGGTATGTGCTTTAGAATAGGTTAACCAGAAGACTATTCTGTGAAGTCATGTGACGCAGTCAGTATGTCGGCACCTCTTCCCACTTCCCTTATATGTGTTGTAATTTTTTCCTGTTTGGCGAGATTCTGCTGGTGGACGTTTCGTCCCCGAGGCCCGCCCCCTGTACAGACCTTTTGGTCTTTGATATATGTTGGCACTTGTGGGAAGTTGATGCTGGGTCGACATCGGGCCTTACAGACTTGTCTTTTGTGTTAAATGCCGTCATTTACATCTGACGACGATACAGCTCACCAATTCCAAGTCTACGAGTTGTCACAGCGAAACAGCTCACAAATTACCAATATACGAGTTGGCAGAGTATTTCCATCATAGCTCTCTAGATTTGTATCTAATACCGCTTATGCCGGTGCTAGGGGCCGTGTGGTCATATCATCCAAGTTGCCACATGAACAGATACAATAAAAGCATACTTGAGATACAACACATATCACGAATCGTTAGATTCTTGGTATGTGCTTTAGAACAGGTTAACCAGAAAACTATTCTGTGAAGTAATGTGGCGCAGTCAGTATGTCGGAACCTCTTCCCACTTCCCTTATATATGTTGTAATTTTTTCCTGTATATAGCGAGATTCTGCTGGTGGACGTTTCGTCCCCGAGGCCCGCCCCCTGTACAGACCCTTTGGTCTTTGATATATGTTGGCATTTGTGGGAAGTTGATGCTGGGTCGACATCGGGCCTTACAGACTAGTCTTTTGTGTTGAATGCCGTCATTTACATCTGACGACGATACAACTCACCAATTCCAAGTCTACGAGTTGTCACAGCGAAACAGCTCACCAATTACCAATATACGAGTTGTCAGAGTATTTCCATCATAGCTCTCTAGATTTGTAGGCCTATCTAATACCGCCTATGCCGGTGCTAGGGGCCGTGTGGTCATATCATCCAAGTTGCCACATGAACAGATACAATAAAAGCGTACCTGAGATACAACACATATCACGAATCGTTAGATTCTTGGTATGTGCTTTAGAACAGGTTAACCAGAAAACTATTCTGTGAAGTCATGAAACGCAGTCAGTATGTCGGCACCTCTTCCCACTTCCCTTATATGTGTTGTAATTTTTTCCTGTATATGGCGAGATTCTGCTGGTGGACGTTTCGTCCCCGAGGCCCGCCCCCTGTACAGACCCCTTGGTCTTTGATATATGTTGGCATTTGTGGGAAGTTGATGCTGGGTCGACATCGGGCCTTACAGACTAGTCTTTTGTGTTAAATGCCGTCATTTTACATCTGACGACGATACAGCTCACCAATTCCAAGTCTACGAGTTGTCACAGCGA
This sequence comes from Hanleya hanleyi, assembly GCA_036873755.1. Lineage (NCBI taxonomy): Eukaryota > Metazoa > Mollusca > Polyplacophora > Lepidopleurida > Hanleyidae > Hanleya > Hanleya hanleyi. Next base: position 36,448 of record JAVTVY010039180.1, on the reverse strand, counting down.
AACAGCTCACAAATTACCAATATACGAGTTGTCAGAGTATTTCCATCATAGCTCTCTAGATTTGTATCTAATACCGCTTATGCCGGTGCTAGGGGCCGTTTGGTCATATCATCCAAGTTGCCACATGAACAGATACAATAAAAGCGTACCTGAGATACAACACATATCACGAATCGTTAGATTCTTGGTATGTGCTTTAGAACAGGTTAACCAGAAAACTATTCTGTGAAGTGATGTGGCGCAGTCAGTATGTCGGCACCTCTTCCCACTTCCCTTATATGTGTTGTAATTTTTTCCTGTATATGGCGAGATTCTGCTGGTGGACGTTTCGTCCCCGAGGCCCGCCCCCTGTACAGACCCTTTGGTCTTTGATATATGTTGGCATTTGTGGGAAGTTGATGCTGGGTCGACATCGGGCCTTACAGACTAGTCTTTTGTGTTAAATGCCGTCATTTACATCTGACGACGATACAGCTCACCAATTCCAAGTCTACGAGTTGTCACAGAGAAACAGCTCACCAATTACCAATATACGAGTTGTCAGAGTATTTCCATCATAGCTCTCTAGATTTGTATCTAATACCGCTTATGCCGGTGCTAGGGGCCGTGTGGTCATATCATCCAAGTTGCCACATGAACAGATACAATAGAAGCATACTTGAGATACAACACATATCACGAATCGTTAGATTCTTGGTATGTGCTTTAGAACAGTTTAACCAGAAAACTATTCTGTGAAGTCATGTGACGCAGTCAGTATGTCGGCACCTCTTCCCACTTCCCTTATATGTGTTGTAATTTTTTCCTGTATATGGCGAGATTCTGCTGGTGGACGTTTCGTCCCCGAGGCCCGCCCCCTGTACAGACCTTTTGGTCTTTGATATATGTTGGCACTTGTGGGAAGTTGATGCTGGGTCGACATCGGGCATTACAGACTAGTCTTTTGTGTTAAATGCCGTCATTTACATCTGACGACGATACAGCTCACCAATTCCAAGTCTACGAGTTGTCACAGCGAAACAGCTCACCAATTACCAATATACGAGTTGTCAGAGTATTTCCATCATAGCTCTCTAGATTAGTATCTAATACCGCTTATGCCGTTGCTAGGGGCCGTGTGGTCATATCATCCAAGTTGCCACATGAACAGATACAATAAAAGCGTACCTGAGATACAACACATATCACGAATCGTTAGATTCTTGGTATGTGCTTTAGAACAGGTTAACCAGAAAACTATTCTGTGAAGTCATGTGACGCAGTCAGTATGTCGGCACCTCTTCCCACTTCCCTTATATGTGTTGTAATTTTTTCCTGTATATGGCGAGATTCTGCTGGTGGACGTTTCGTCCCCGAGGCCGTCCCCTGTACAGACCCTTTGGTCTTTGATATATGTTGGCATTTGTGGGAAGTTGATGCTGGGTCGACATCGGGCCTTACAGACTAGTCTTTTGTGTTAAATGCCGTCATTTACATCTGACGACGATACAGCTCACCAATCCCAAGTCTACGAGTTGTCACAGCGAAACAGCTCACCAATTACCAATATACGAGTTGTCAGAGTATTTCCATCATAGCTCTCTAGATTTTATCTAATACCGCTTATGCCGGTGCTAGGGGCCGTGTGGTCATATCATCCAAGTTGCCACATGAACAGATACAATAAAGCGTACCTGAGATACAACACATATCACGAATCGTTAGATTCTTGGTATGTGCTTTAGAACAGGTTAACCAGAAGACTATTTTGTGAAGTCATGTGACGCAGTCAGTATGTCGGCCCCTCTTCCCACTTCCCTTATATGTGTTGTAATTTCATTTGATGGAAACTTTACTTGAGGGTTTACGATCACTTTAAACAAATTCTCCAGTGCTCGCAGAGATGCTGTGAATCTCAGATTCCATATAATAGTCAGGTGGCTTAGGGTCATTTTTGAAACTTACCGTTACAGGCCGGACAAAAGCGCCATATTTTGCATGATGCTTCCTTAAGGGCTACTGATAATTTTCAGTCTAGGAGCCCTCCTGACTTTCCTATATAATTCACGTGAAACACAAACATCCAAGATGGCCGCCATAGATGATAAAATATCGATTTTCTTGCTCTCTGTGTCCTATGAAGGCCAACTTGCTATCAAATTATGGCTTACTAAGGTATTTGAATCCCATTTGTTACAAATATACACATTACCTGTAGCTAATTATTACCAGCAACTGAACCATACTCAGAATCGGGGTATTTTGAGTCTATTAATTGCATTCTTGAGAAGATGGGGGGAGGGGTGTTCGCTACCTATCTATTTTCGTTACACCCCGGGTTTAGGGACTGAAACTTTCTATACTATATACTTTGGCCAACGTCTACGATAAAATGCTTTCAAAAAAATTAAAATGACCATCATGATGACATCACGGTGACGTCATCTGGTCGGAAGACATTTTTCCGCCGATGTTCTTTTCAACGATTTTTCTCTTAAAATACCAGTGCGATGGAGAATGATTATGTAGGCTAAATAAATTAGTTTTATACACTTGTGGGCAAGAAATATAATAAATAATGGACGGAAAACAATGACAAATGCTACTTTCTGAGGGCACCTCATTGCAACCATTGTGAATTTAGCCATGATCTTTACTCAGATGTAGACGACCGACCAAGGACGCCAAATGTAACTTTTGATGGCATTGTTTGTTAAAATGGGTATCCATGCTAAACTAGTTTTTTGTGCGGTAGGGTTCAAGGTGGAAGGGAATAATATACTATGAAATATTATATTGAGCTAACTTTTAGCCCATTTCCATAATTCTAGTGATTAACCATCATGCGTTAATTCAAAATGGCGATCATGTGGAGTTACCCGTCAATCACGCCTCTACAGTTTGCTCATATAATATGTATTATTCTCTGATCATTGTGAAAATTTGTTAAAATCAGTGGATCTCACATCAAAGTCTAACTCCTTACATTTATTTAGAATCTGTTTACATAATTTTCAGCTCAAAATATGATGGTTTAATTCAAAATAGCGAACATGGGGTATTCTGAAAATCACACTTTTTCATGTTGCTCGAGTAATTCAAAGCATTATTCTTAGCTCACTGGGCAAATTTGCATAGCCTGAAATCTTCTGTCAGTTTTGAATCTATTTACATATCCCTATGATCCATATTTGATGGTGAAATTCAGAATGGCGGTCATATGGGGTCATCTGAAAATCAAACGTTTCATGTTGCTCGTATAGTTCAAGCCATTATTACTAGCTCATGGTCCAAATTATCGAAACCGAGACATCTCTGACCATAGTGGAATATCTTGCATCCATTTCGAATCTATCTACATATATCTAAGATTAAGAATTGATGGTCAAATTCAAAATGGTGGCCATATATGGTCATCTGAAATCACTCGTTTTCATGTTGTGCGTATAGTTCATTGCAATATTCTTAGCTCATTTTTCAAATGTATCAGATCCGAGAGATCTCGGAACATGGCCTGACATCTTACGCCCACATTAAATCTATTTACATATGCCTGAGATTTTATGGTGAAATTCAAAATGGCGGTCATACTTTTTCATGTTGCTCATATTGATCAAGGCATTATTCTTGATCTCACATCATAACCAAATACCTTGTGTCCATTTTTAATCTAATTGCTTGTCTTCAGGTTAAAAATGATGGCTAAATTCAAAATGGCGACTACAAGGAGCCATCCGGAAATGCCTGATTTTTTTCATGTTACTCGTATAATGCATGGAATTATTTTCAGACAAGGTACAAACTTGTTTAAATTGAGCAGAATAACACCATAGCTTATAACATTTTATTCTGTTGGCATAATCTTCAGCTGAGAATACAATTGTTAACTTCAAAATAATGATCACGTGGGTTCATATGGGACTCATATTTTCATTTTGCTTGTATAATTCAAGGTATTGTGTTTGCATGGGAGTTGAAAGTAACAATTTCTCAAAGCCAAGTCTATTCACAATACAGATCGATCTGTCTATTTATGGACCTAGTTTGGCTCTATTCCTATAATCATCAGCTAGAAAAATAATTCAGGAATTCAAGATTGCAGACATAGGGTCATCCGAAACTCTTGCTCAATTTAGTCAATGTTACTCGTCAAATTCAAAGCGATTACTTTTAGCTCGAAGCAGATATTGCTACAACTGAGCTGTTTCACACTATAGTCATTTTACATTTTACGGTTAAAACGTCCAGTCAAATGCCTCTTTTGTACTTTTCTCTCTATGCGCATACGCAGATGGACGACATTTCCACTACATACCAGTCGGACTGTATGACACATCACCTCACACGACCCATTGGGACCACGGATGGTCCACCTAGACCCCAAAAGGTACATCCCACATCTGCCTATGCACCACACTTGCGCAGTCAGAATTTTTCAGCGAAGTTCATCCAGTAACCTCGGAACACCTCCATCGTACTCCAGAGCATGAGACAGAAAAATGTCCATGGGTGGGTTCCCAATGGGCCCATTTGGCCGGACATAGAAGTATATGTCGGGAACCCGCCCTCTAGTACTTGAGATGTATCAGGGTATTTTCAACCTTTCCTATTATACTGACTCTCGACCAATTGGATAAAGTGCCAGCCTTTGGTGTCCGCATTGCTGGTTCTACTTCCACCAGGGTCATGGGGATTCCCCTTCTCCCTGGGATGTAGATTGACTATCTGAGATCAAGCTCTCCGTATCAGTAGACACTCAGCAGTCTCTGCTTCGGTATCAGTCGGTGGACTATCAGCAGTCTCGAAGTATATTGCTATGTATGGGGATATTCCTGCTCTCGCTGGCTAGAGAGGCTATAACATATATGGCTAGAACATTGACGTGGCGACATAGGATTGATCTCTAAGGTCAGTTACCCTCCGGACATTCCCGGAGATGACCGAACATTCCCAAAGATTCCCAGTAATTCAAGCGGATCGACTGCTCTATTTTAGAAATTTTGTGGATTATGGAATTCTAAACATGAAACATATTTACAAAAAAAAAAATTCCTCTTGTAAACATTTTTTTTCGGAATTGAATGCTTAGATATCAGTTCCTATGATGACTATATTTCACAAACTAAATCTCAAATGTGACATCCAGATATTCGAGTGAATTATCTGAATATTCATGTATGATTCCGTATTTGACATCATCAAAGCATTTGCATACCACATTCGTACCAAACCCCAAAATCTTTCAATATCTTGGCAACCAGTAGGAATATTTTGATGAAATAAATACTGAAATTCTCAGAGAAAAAATGGTTATCACAAACACGTATCTCTCTTCTCAATTTACATTTTCCGTTAGGGTCCCCTTCAACCCAAATGCTGCTTCATTGACCGATTCCCGATATAATTGAAGTTAATCATTGGAAACAGCAAGAGGTGCATATACCCGTTACTCATGGCATGAATTTGTGGTTAGTGCTTTTGCTCTCTTTCCTAGGCTTAAACATGGGTCAGATGTTGACTATTGATAACTGGTGTAAATATGGTATATATGCATCAAATTATCCTACTATTCCAAGAAAGGATCATTTTGGTGGTAAAATGATTGTAATGATACTATCATGGCGATATTATTGATGATAATTTTGTCGATTTCATTTTTAAAGTAGTCCTGTTTATCATTGATTAAAACTAATTCCTTTGCTGTGTGCATAAGAAAGAGATTAAAGTATGAACCGAAATTTCCTGCCTTGAGTCACATATCAATGCACCTACTGCTGTTGTGGAAATCTTTTGTCTAAGGATTAATTTAGGCATTCAGTTTGCACTTGTAAGCTTGCGAAGGACTGCATGTTGTGTCAGGCAGGCTTGCACATAGCTGGAATAATTTTCAACATAATTATATACAACAAGTCATTTGACAGCAAAAAATAAGTCAAGAGTCAAGTTCGTCAGAAGTTTCGTTTGTGTACCATGAACACAAATAATGCGATTATATTCAGTCCATTTCGTCTACCGTTGAGCTTTTGAAAAATCAATGGTTGTGTTTGCATGAACTTCAGTTTTGCAGCATGTATAGCAGAATTAAATTCTACAAAATAACCCATTTTTCTGAGATAGTTATTATTCACGAAATTTTAGATAACTTTTTCCTTCAGTCTTTATAGAACGCTATAATACTTGTTTCATTTACTGAGGTTCAATTGTATAGGACGACGTTAGAATTCATTGATGTTATTATAAACATAGCATCAAATATGGTCATTACAGGCGGTCAGTGTCAACTAAGGGTCATGTCAATATACCAGACTTCTGAATCCGAATACTAGTGGACCAACTGATCATACTGTAATTGTCAATTTCCATTTCTGTTTGAAATTTCTCGGCCTCCGACACACATGTACTTAAAAATACTCACCGTAGTGTCGGGTCTTGACAGCTGACTGGCTGGCAGGTTGGCTGGCTGGCTTGCTGTGGCGATCACCGATGTACGAGGTCTTGTTAACTGACAGGCTGGCTGGTTGGCTTGCTGCGCCTATTACTCATTTGTCGGGTCTTGTTAGCTGCCTGGCTGGCTGACTGGTTGGCCGGCTTGCTGCGGCGATCGGAGTTGCCCCCTTCTCCCCCCCCCTCCTCCTTTTTTTTGAAAACTAGGAGATCACATGCTGGGCAGCTACCAGCGACCATAGCGTGGTCATTCTATCTGTCTGTACTGACATGTCTCTCAGATAGAAGTTGGTTAAGGTCGAATTGGCACTCCAAGCACAGGATTGGACAATTGTAATGATTAATCCTATCTGGCCTGGGCTTTTTGGGACCTGTCCAGGCCTGGGGGGGGGCCATTTCTTACCCCTTGAGCTAGGGGTCTGAAACTTATTACACTATACCCCTGGGTCAAGCTCTACCAGAAAATGTAAAAAAATCCAAGATGGCCGCTTTGATGACGTCACAGTGACGGCATTTTCAAAAACGACATTTTTTGGTCGATTTTTCGGTCAGATTTTCCGAATTTTTTATTTTTCCAATTGCTTCACAAAAACTGCATGATAAATTAGGAAATATTAATGTGATATGAAATAAAATAGTTTTTGCCCACTTTTCATTGCGGAAAAGCAGAAATTTTGAAGAAATTTGACAAAAACATCACTTTTCTGGTACCCCATGTGGCCGCCATTTTGAATTTACCCATGATCCTCTCCTCGGGGGGTTACGCAAATAGGCTCAAAATGACCCCAATAAGATAATCTATAAAGTCACGAAGTTTCAGCTCTTCATTTTTTGCCGTTCCGGATATAGTGCAGAAAGTTTGGTAGGGGGGGCCATATTGGCCCCCCCCCCCCCAGGCCTGGTAGGGTTAAGATGTTTGACCGTAGAGAGCCTCGCACATGTCAGTGTATGCAGATTAGTGCAGGCCTGCGTGCCTGCCCTGCGTGCCTGCCCTGCTATTGTTATGTAATTGATCGTTTGCATATGACTAGTGTCACGCCATTGGTGGTGTGATGTAAGGCATGGTCTGTCGAATAAAGTTTCACTATTCAGCCGACTTCTTCGTGTTTGCGTTTGCTATGTCCATTTGTCCAGCCATAACATTGGCGACGAGGATGGGATTTTATTCAACCAGATGTGTTTTAGCCCAGTGACTTGGTTTGATAAATTTTTATCTGGCTAACGTGAGGTTATTTACAAATCTGCACGACAATTTTGATGAACTTTGAAAGGACAAATTAGTTTTATTTAGGCGAGTCCGTTTGGATTACTTTGGAAAATGGCTGTGCAAGCGGACTAATGTTTGCTCAGATATCGCCGTTCGACCCACACGGAGATCCCAGTACACTCGCGCCACGTTGGCAAAGGTGGCTGGCGCGATTCGAGAACAGCTGTATAGCTTGGAAAATTTCGGAATCCGACCAAAAGCGAGCCATGCTACTGGACAGAGCAGGCGAGGATTTGTTTGAAATTTTTGAGACTTTGACCTTGCCTGATGATGATGAACTGTATGATGATTGTTATAAAAAAACCGTGAAAGCCCTTGAGGATTATTTTCACCCCCAAAAACGAACACTGAGTATGAAATTTTTCAGTTTAGGAGAACTGTTCAACATAGTGATGAGAACATAGACCAATTTGTGATGCGCTTACGAAAATTAGCCAACAATTGTGGTTTTGAGGATCAAACCACAAAGGACCGTGAAGTCAAACATCAGATTATTCACGGCGGAAGGAATAAGAAGATTCGTCGTCGCGCGCGTCTAAATGACATTAGATGATTTGATAAATTTGACGAGATCTATGGAAATATCTGAGCTCGAAGCCAGTGGAATTGAAACCTCTTCCAATCCCCTTCAAGTAAATACACTTTCTCGAAATGGAAATACTTCAAGATTTGGACAGAAAAATCTAGATGCCAGACAGCAGTTTCAAACTCGACACCCAAACCGGAAATGGAATTTAGCCGAGACCAGCTGTTATTTCTGTGCGGGAAAATATCCACATTCGAGGCCGTGTCCAGCAAAAGATAAGGAATGTTTCTACTGTCACGAAATCGGACATTTTATTGGCTGTTGTGAAAAACTCCAGGCAAAGGATGGACAAAAATCTGATCTAAAAAAAGAAGTGAAACATGTGGTTGATGACGGAATGGACTCTGACTCTAGTGGTGAATTTCTGTTCAAGATTCAGATTTTTGAGAAGTATGGAGGTAAACTCCCATTTGCAAAATTGATTTTGAACGGGAAGTCATGTGATCTTATGTTAGATTCTGGTGCGTCATGCAATATTCTGAACAAAAGTGATTATGAATCTATAAAAGATACTGTAAAGCTTAAACCAACAGATAGAAATGTGCATGTGTACGGTAACCAAAAGGGGACCGGTATGTCTGTGTTAGGTACCGTAAAAACAAAACTTGATTTAGGTCACCACTTAGAAAGTGTGAAATTTCTTGTTGTAGACACAAAAGATTGCTCTATTTTAGGGTATCCATCAGCTCGTCAGTTAGGCTTTATTGAGATTCGAGATCAGCCCTCCCAATGTATTTCGATGGCTGACAGTGTACATGTATCTTCCCTCCCACAAAGCCAGGAAATAAATGCAAAAAAGAGTCCGCCTAAGATTCATGACGTCTTAAATGAAGTGGAAAATTCTCGTCAAAATCAACTTGATCTTCAGTCGAAATTGACTGATTGCCCCGAGTCTGTGATTGGTATCCGGACAAATTATTAGATAGTCTGATTTTAGAATTGACTTCTTTATGTTCGGTCCGGTACTTAATCTCCACATACTGATACCATGTGAAGGTATACATGATTTGCATATGCAGAGCTTGTGGATCATTTGTATATTACGGGGAGGATATATTTTGATTGTGGAACATGTATTATTATGAGCCATACGGAACTGCATATTCTGCTTATTAAAACAGTGTTGCAGTTTAGAATTGTAACACGTGGAGACCAAGCTAATACATAATTTTGGCGCATCATAGAACGTATATGATTCGTTATTTGCGTTAACTGTACAAACCGGTCAAACAGGTTGTGGTTCTGTGGTGTCGTGTGCGAAGTCTATTGTGAGTTGTTGAGCTGTGATTTAGTTCTGTATATCGTCAGTCTCTTCCAAAAGCCAGCGGGGTGTGGACGACTCCAACCTCGGAGACTCTTGTGTTTGTATGTGCTTGGTCTTGTAAACCGTGAGTATTTGAGTAATTAGGTTTTGCCATAATGTGTAAAACATATGGAGGTTTATCGTATATGATTGTCTATAATATTTATCACCGATGTACGTTGTCTACATTCATTCGTATTAACTGTATTTTCTTCAATGAAATGAACGTACGCATTTGCATTGAATAACTGTTAATGGCTAATTGAATAGTAATTGATAACGATAACGGAACAATACTAGTTATGTATTGAAAGCGATTATTCCGTGTATTTCAGACAACCTGTTTTGTGTGTTCGGTTGGAACTGGATGGGGCCTGAATTATTGTTCGCCACTGGATGGGGTTTAGATGTACGGCACAGACGCTACAGGTCGTGACCGGAAATTACGTTGATTAACGGGTACCATTGGACTGTGTGCAGAACAGGTAGTGTTCAGGAGTTCGCTATCTCCGGTGGGAATTAAAAAGTTGCATTACTGTTCGCCACTGGATGGGGTTTAGATGTACGGCACAGACGCTATCTCCAGTGGGAATTAAAAAGTCGAACTGTGTGTGTGTCTGACAACCGAACGTCTCGTGAATATTAGTGTTTTTTTTGTAAAGTCGCGACCGTTGTTTATATGTATATCGTGTTTGAAGTTCTATATAAATGTTAAATGTTTTCTTGTAAACAAGTGTTTGTTGTCAATTAGTCTGGTTGACGCTACGTCACAGGTTCATCGTGACACTGAGCATGCAAACGTCTTTGTGGGAATGGGGAAATACACAAACAAACAAATTAATTGCCTTGTCCTGCTATTGTTATATAATTGGTCGTTTGCATATGACTAGTGTGACGCCATTGGTGGTGTGATATAAGGCATGGTCTGTCGAAAAAAGTTTGACTATTCAGCCGACTTCTCCGTGTTTGCATTTGCTATGTCCATTTGTCTAGCCATAACAACAATGTCATCCAAAGATAAATTCTTCCATAATGGCCATGGTGTAACGATGACTCGTATTCCATGGGAAGATGCAGAGGCCAGAAGTGGGGGAGCGTCGAACGTAGATGTGGTAACATAAATTGCTCTGTCAGGAGCCCTAGTCGTATAGAAGTGCAGAGAGCTAAGCGAGGAATTACTAGTAATCCGGTAAGAAGGGTCATGTCAATATACCAGACTTCTGAACCCGAATACTAGTGGACCAACTGATTATACTGTAATAGCCATCTCTTGTAGCAGTATGGTACCGATAATTAAACCCCGTCTAGAACCGTTGTCGTATAGAAGCAGTAGGGACTAAGAGGGTAATACTAGTAAAACGGTAAGAAGGTTCATGTCAATATACCAGGCTTCTGAATCCGAATACTAGTGGACCAACTGATCATAGGCAAGTTGATATGTCCACTAAATGGTCTTTTAAACCAAGAGGACACCGTATTCTTGGTGATGTCACAAGTAGCAGCTGGAAGAAGAGCGAAAAACAACAGTCGACAAGAACCTCAAACTGGATCTGTACGGGTGAGGTAGTGACGCAATACTCGCACTGGACATAACAAGATGTCGTCATCAAGGTCATGAACAAAATCTGTCAATACTGGGATAGAATACAGACGTTGAGCACAAGAACCTTGGCGCACAGTCTCGTTTTTGAGCGATGAACTCTGGAATAGGTCGAAAAGAGATGCGAGGCCAATCTGCTATCCAGGTCATCGATTTCCTCTCCAAGGCGTGAAGCTCGGATACTCTAGAAGCCAAGTCGAAGGCCGTCAGGAAGGCCGTCTTGTAGGAAAAAGCTTAATAGAGGCTGAATGTAGCGGTTAAAAGGGTGGGCGAAGAAAAGCACTAAGAACCACTCCAAAAACCCATTTCAATAGCAGTTGTCGAGTACGACGAGACTGTAAGGGGAAGGCACGTAGAAGAGCAGAGATGTTGTCATCTAGGCTAATGTCAGTGCCCGCAGATAACCGCAAAACCCGGCTAAAGCTGACCGGTACCCTTCAATGGTGTTGATTTGAAACTTCCTATCCCGGTGTAGGTGAAGAAGGAAGTCCGCTATTATGGGAAGAGAGGCAGCGTCGGGATCGATACCTCGACGTCGACACCAAGAGACGAAGTATTTCCACTTAGACTGATAGAGCTGTGATGTGGAAGGTCGGTTAGCTGAAACCATCGTCTCTGCAACTTCTACTGAAAATCCTAGGTCTGTGAGTGCATCCTGGATAGTCTGCAGAACGTGTAAGTTGAGCCACTGAGGATTGTGGTGGAGTAACCCGTGGAGTTGACGCAACAGGTTGGGTCAAGGTGGTAAGTGACGTGGTGGGGCGGTGAGCAGAGGAACCAGAGCCGGAAACCACGGTCGACTGGGCCACCACGGAACAACGAGAAGAATGACGCAATCGTGTTAAGCAATCTTCTGTAAAACTTCCTGAAGCAGGGCAATGGAAGAGTAGGCATATGCAAGGAAGTCGTCCCAACTGATCGATAGAGCATCGATCGCAAAGGCTCGATGGTCCCGAATCGGGCTGATGAAGAGGGAAAGCTGTGCATTGTTCCCCGTCGCAAACAGGTCGATCAAGGGGGCTCCCAGATGCTGGTGATGCATTGGAAGACCTCCGGATGCAGTTGCCACTCGGTCTGAAGAACAGTGTCGGGGCGAGAAAGGCGATCTGCTAGTACATTGAGCGAAGAGATGGCAGTGATGTTGCAGAGCCCTGTCGAAGAGGGTCCAAACCAGACGAAATGCTGGATAGGATCGGGGGTACCCATCTTTTTGAGCAATGACGGTCGAATTGTCTGTTGCGATGAGAAGAGACGAATTCACCAGAAGAGGACTCCAATGCTGGACTGCTAGGATGACGGCTTTCATTCCCAGAAGGTTGATATGAAGTCTGACATCCGACGTCGACCGTCTGCCGGATATCTCTAGGTCGTCTAGATGGGCTCCTCAACCTGTCTCGGATCCATCGGTGTAGAGATGGTGATCTGGAGCCGGTGATAGGAAAGACACTCCCCGCATGACATTGTGACGGGACTGCCACCAAATCAGATGTGGATGTAGAGACGTCAATACCGGAACTCGAGGACTGAGGGATGACATCTGAAGGTAAGACTGCAGATGGTACTCCAGGGGCCGAACTAGGAGACGGCCGTAGTGAGTAAGGTCCTGAGTGGATGTGAGAAGACCTAGAAGACTCTGCCAAAGATGAAGGGGCTGAAGGTGAAGACAAAAACTTTAGAACCACCGTCTGAATCTTGGTCACCGGTCTTCCGGGGGTAGTATCGACTGATGGACTGTGTCGAAGACTGCCCCGATGAAACGACGACGTTGTGCCGGTACCAACTCTGACTTCTGAGGGTGAGGAATGAACCGGAGATGTCGAAGGACGAGCAAAGTGAACCGGATTTGAGCGTTGAGGAGAGACTTGTCTGCCGCCCAAATGAAGATGTCGTCTATGTATACCTCGATATGAATACCTCGTAAATGAAGGAACGCCATGACTTGTGATCTGATACGGGTGAAAAACCATGGGGCGATGTTGACTCCGAACGAGAGAACTTGCCACTCGATTCATCGACCGGCGATGGTAAAGCGTAGGCGATGACGAGACTGAATGGGTATAAGAAGTTATGCGTCTTGCAGATCGATGGAGGCCAGCCAGTCCCGGCGATGTACACGGGCCCAGATCGATGAAAGCGATGTCATCTTGAAATGAGAAGGTGGAGTCAGGTGACAATAAGCGTCAAAACGTGTCCTGAGAGAAACTGGCAGGTGAGATGGACGAAGTCGGGGAAAGAGTCTGTGCTGGGTCTGGAAGTAGAAGAGGAAAACAATTTCTTAATATCTCAGAACCCAAGCGACGTCTGTAAAGAGCTGCCAAAACTCCCAGAAGAGCTGCAAACGGCCGCCGACGACAAGAGGGCTGAAGGAAAACAGATCTCATCCTCTAGACTGAAGACAAAAACCAGACGGTGTACGACGTCAAACGCTGAATGGCGAGAAACATCTCCTGGAGACGATAAACTTCCTAGGAGGAGAGGCTAAGGGAGTGCGGTTTGGAAAAACTTCAATACTTGATCCAAATCGCAGTCCGGTACAGAAGTTTTGTCTAGAAGAAAAACCATCGTGGAGTTTGTTTCTTTAAAACGTAAACGCAGAATCCTAAAACTTGTCGTCGTCCAAGTTGACGGTCGTAAGAAGTAAATATGGAAGCCCATACCAGAGACAGAGCCCAGGAACTTGTAGGCTCGGCATCTCCGAAACGAGAAATACTGTCAACTATCCGCAAGGTAAACGCATCCATGACTACAGAGTTGACGTCCGGTGAAGCGATGACTTCCGAACAGAAGCACTAATGATGCAGAAGACAAACGACGATAAGGTTTTGAAACATCGTCGAGGCACCGATGAAAATACATAGAACGTAGTGCAGTAGAATCTTATCGTTAGAAACGACAAGATGTAGAAACGGACCGAGTTGAAAAAAACGTAGGTCGATGTAAAGCACGGAGCCCAAAGTGTCGCTGCGGAATCTGAACTGAGGGACGATCGGTAACGGACGGGTCAACGGAGAAGTATGGTCTTGGAAGGAAGTAGCGCAGCCCAAGAACATACCTCATAATTTCACAATCTGAACTGACCAATCAAATGATTCTATAAAAGATCACTGGTGTTTCATAATAAAGACCATGAAATCAATGTTTAGTCCTGAATCACCATAAAATTGAGGTCAAATACTTACCAGTCCGCCTCAAATGTATAAGATCAATCGATCATCCAGTTAATTATGACAATAAAAATTATGAAGATATTTTTTTTTACAATCCCGTAGCCCAAAGCTGTTTTGGACGAAGCAGTCGTAGAAGAATGACGGGCTAAGATCGTAGAGGTGGAGTCGAACCCCGTCGTAGCAAAGTACAAGGCTGTGGATGAAGAATGGATGAAGCCGTAGCCCATAGAGTCGATTGTACTGGGCTGTGGTGAGACAGAGGATGTCTCAAGGTCGGATGCCAGTTGAGAAGAAACGGGGCTTATTGTTTGATCCCGACAACAAAAAGCTCGATCTGAAATGATAGCTCTCGGCGTTGAAGCAGACCGCCACATGGAGACTGTGCTTTCTTTGTAGTCCCGGGAAAATAAACCCACACCAGATCTGTTCATAATTTCTCAGTAAAAAGAAATTAATTTATGTAGGTCTAATAAATCATAACTGATTTAATGAGCCATTCTGGTTTCACTATGTGAGAGTCTGTACTTAGACATTGCATGGCTTAATCTTAGAGACAAGCATATACGATCTAAGTTTATTTAGTATTTGTTCGGGAGATATTTCCTTGCAGAATTGTGTTCCAAAGATATGCACAATTTCTTCATAAACTCTCGTGTAGATCAAAAATATAAACGAATAAAATGATAACACTTGATTTATCAAGAGAGTAATTTGGTAGGCACATTCAACTGTATGCATAGTGCGTACGCCAGGTGTTGGAGTCTATTCCATGCGGACCCGCGAGCGGGATGTCGAAGGCAGAAAACAACAACAACAAATAAATAAATGGCAGACAAATCTTGATAGCCATTTTGTTATCGTTAAAAAAGTAGCAAGTATACTTTGCAACAGAATCTTGTAGTCTTGAGACAATGGTTTCTAGTCGTTGTAAACGTAAAGCCAGGCGTAATACGACAAATAGAATCGTCTCAAATAAAACATTCCAACAGATAACCTGCCGACATCTTGCACGAGAGCAGGTCAAATATAAAACAAAATAGACCAAGAAAACCGACTTAGAACGGCAACGTTTGGAATTTCCAGGGAATGTTCGAATAGATATTACACTAATAAAAACTGCTAGTAGTTAGACTCAGAAAAATAACCCTAGGTTACGTCCAAATCTAGAATCAACCAGGAGCTCCTATAAAATGCATCTACACGCGGTAGCTTGCAAAGAGGACAGAGAAAAGTGGCGCGTAGGCCGAACAACCAGCTGAGGCCCGAAAGGGGGTAGAACTTTTACTTTGCAATGGATCTCCTAAAGGAGGAATAAGGCATAGCAATAGCAGATGTAGATTTGAGCAATAAATATCACAAATTACAACGAAGGTAAGGGAAGTGGAAAGACGTGCCGACATACTGACAGAGTCACACGACTTCACTATACCTATTCTAAGAACTGGTGGTCATTGTTTGAATAGATATTACACTAATAAAAACTGCTAGTAGGTAGACTCAGAAAAATAACCCTAGGTTACGTCCAAATCTAGAATCAACCAGGAGCTCCTATAAAATGCATCTACACGCGGTAGCTTGCAAAGAGGAAAGAGAAAAGTGGCGCGTAGGCCGAGCAACCAGCTGAGGCCCGAAAGGGGGGAGAACTTTTACTTTGCAATGGATCTCCTAAAGGAGGTATAAGGCGTAGCAATAGCAGATGTAGATTTGAGCAATAAATATCACAAATTACAACGAAGGTAAGGGAAGTGGAAAGACGTGCCGACATACTGACAGAGTCACACGACTTCACTATACCTATTCTAAGAACTGGTGGTCATTGTTTGAATAGATATTACACTAATAAAAACTGCTAGTTGTTAGACTCAGAAAAATAACCCTAGGTTACGTCCAAATCTAGAATCAACCAGGAGCTCCTATAAAATGCATCTACACGCGGTAGCTTGCAAAGAGGAAAGAGAAAAGTGGCGCGTAGGCCGAGCAACCAGCTGAGGCCCGAAAGGGGGGAGAACTTTTACTTTGCAATGGATCTCCTAAAGGAGGTATAAGGCATAGCAATAGCAGATGTAGATTTGAGCAATAAATATCACAAATTACAACGAAGGTAAGGGAAGTGGAAAGACGTGCCGACATACTGACAGAGTCACACGACTTCACTATACCTATTCTAAGAACTGGTGGTCATTGTTTGAATAGATATTACACTAATAAAAACTGCTAGTTGTTAGACTCAGAAAAATAACCCTAGGTTACGTCCAAATCTAGAATCAACCAGGAGCTCCTATAAAATGCATCTACACGCGGTAGCTTGCAAAGAGGAAAGAGAAAAGTGGCGCGTAGGCCGAGCAACCAGCTGAGGCCCGAAAGGGGGAGAACTTTTACTTTGCAATGGATCTCCTAAAGGAGAAATAAGGCATAGCAATAGCAGATGTAGATTTGAGCAATAAATATCACAAATTACAACGAAGGTAAGGGAAGTGGAAAGAGGTGCCGACATACTGACAGAGTCACACGACTTCACTATACCTATTCTAAGAACTGGTGGTCATTTTGTAGATTTTCAATCTGTAAAACAATATAACATTTAGGTGGAGCCAACTGTTGATGTTTCATAAGCTTCAAAGTGGATGATCAATTTAAATGAACAATCTTCAATATGTGGTCTTACAGTTGAACCATAAAAGATTGTATACTGGGGGAATCTTGAGAAATGTCGAGAAATTTTATGTGTATACAGCACTGTGGAGAAAACCACAGCTTGGTAGCACACACATGCAGAATGGGAACAAGAGCATATTATAAAACTGCACATAGCAAATGGCAAGATCTATTTCAGATTGAAGTTTAAAATTTCATTTAAAATTGAAATATTATGGTATGGGATCAGGCAATGCATTGAATAAATGTAGCAAGACGCAAGCTCCCATAATATATGCGGGTATGGGGTCGGACGAGGCTTAGTTTATGAGATAAGGGAATTGGGCTTTGAGCCCCGGGGTAGGGACATGCTCCCGAGCGCGATGGATGGGATTAATATTTTAGTATCGTGTAATCCCCGAGAATATATGAGGGTTCGGGAGTCGAGCTGGGCTTAGTTCAGGAGACACAGAGTGAGGCAGAGAAGCTGTGAATTGAAAAAAGACCAAAATTTGAAACATTTTTGTGCTTGTTCAAGGACAGAGACACACACCCTTTATCCCTTTCTTTTGTCCCTTCTTTTGTCTCCCCTCTTTTGTCCTTTTGTTCCCCGCGTAGAGAAGTTTATGCCCCAGCTTCCGGTGTAGGTGAAGAAGGAAGTCCGCTATTATGGGAAGAGAGGCAGCATCGGGATCGATACCTCGACGTCGACACCAAGAGACGAAGTATTTCCACTTAGACTGATAGAGCTGTGATGTGGAAGGTCGGTTAGCTGAAACCATCGTCTCTGCAACTTCTACTGAAAATCCTAGGTCTGCGAGTGCATCCTGGATAGTCTGCAGAACGTGTAAGTTGAGCCACTGAGGATTGTGGTGGAGTAACCCGTGGAGTTGACGCAACAGGTTGGGTCAAGGTGGTAAGTGACGTGGTGGGGCGGTGAGCAGAGGAACCAGAGCCGGAAACCACGGTCGACTGGGCCACCACGGAACAACGAGAAGAATGACGCAATCGTGTTAAGCAATCTTCTGTAAAACTTCCTGAAGCAGGGCAATGGAAGAGTAGGCATATGCAAGGAAGTCGTCCCAACTGATCGATAGAGCATCGATCGCAAAGGCTCGATGGTCCCGAATCGGGCTGATGAAGAGGGAAAGCTGTGCATTGTTCCCCGTCGCAAACAGGTCGATCAAGGGGGCTCCCAGATGCTGGTGATGCATTGGAAGACCTCCGGATGCAGTTGCCACTCGGTCTGAAGAACAGTGTCGGGGCGAGAAAGGCGATCTGCTAGTACATTGAGCGAAGAGATGGCAGTGATGTTGCAGAGCCCTGTCGAAGAGGGTCCAAACCAGACGAAATGCTGGATAGGATCGGGGGTACCCATCTTTTTGAGCAATGACGGTCGAATTGTCTGTTGCGATGAGAAGAGACGAATTCACCAGTAGAGGACTCCAATGCTGGACTGCTAGGATGACGGCTTTCATTCCCAGAAGGTTGATATGAAGTCTGACATCCGACGTCGACCGTCTGCCGGATATCTCTAGGTCGTCTAGATGGGCTCCTCAACCTGTCTCGGATCCATCGGTGTAGAGATGGTGATCTGGAGCCGGTGATAGGAAAGACACTCCCCGCATGACATTGTGACGGGACTGCCACCAAATCAGATGTGGATGTAGAGACGTCAATACCGGAACTCGAGGACTGAGGGATGACATCTGAAGGTAAGACTGCAGATGGTACTCCAGGGGCCGAACTAGGAGACGGCCGTAGTGAGTAAGGTCCTGAGTGGATGTGAGAAGACCTAGAAGACTCTGCCAAAGATGAAGGGGCTGAAGGTGAAGACAAAAACTTTAGAACCACCGTCTGAATCTTGGTCACCGGTCTTCCGGGGGTAGTATCGACTGATGGACTGTGTCGAAGACTGCCCCGATGAAACGACGACGTTGTGCCGGTACCAACTCTGACTTCTGAGGGTGAGGAATGAACCGGAGATGTCGAAGGACGAGCAAAGTGAACCGGATTTGAGCGTTGAGGAGAGACTTGTCTGCCGCCCAAATGAAGATGTCGTCTATGTATACCTCGATATGAATACCTCGTAAATGAAGGAACGCCATGACTTGTGATCTGATACGGGTGAAAAACCATGGGGCGATGTTGACTCCGAACGAGAGAACTTGCCACTCGATTCATCGACCGGCGATGGTAAAGCGTAGGCGATGACGAGACTGAATGGGTATAAGAAGTTATGCGTCTTGCAGATCGATGGAGGCCAGCCAGTCCCGGCGATGTACACGGGCCCAGATCGATGAAAGCGATGTCATCTTGAAATGAGAAGGTGGAGTCAGGTGACAATAAGCGTCAAAACGTGTCCTGAGAGAAACTGGCAGGTGAGATGGACGAAGTCGGGGAAAGAGTCTGTGCTGGGTCTGGAAGTAGAAGAGGAAAACAATTTCTTAATATCTCAGAACCCAAGCGACGTCTGTAAAGAGCTGCCAAAACTCCCAGAAGAGCTGCAAACGGCCGCCGACGACAAGAGGGCTGAAGGAAAACAGATCCCATCCTCTAGACTGAAGACAAAAACCAGACGGTGTAAGACGTCAAACGCTGAATGGCGAGAAACATCTCCTGGAGACGATAAACTTCCTAGGAGGAGAGGCTAAGCGAGTGCGGTTTGGAAAAACTTCAATACTTGATCCAAATCGCAGTCCGGTACAGAAGTTTTGTCTAGAAGAAAAACCATCGTGGAGTTTGTTTCTTTAAAACGTAAACGCAGAATCCTAAAACTTGTCGTCGTCCAAGTTGACGGTCGTAAGAAGTAAATATGGAAGCCCATACCAGAGACAGAGCCCAGGAACTTGTAGGCTCGGCATCTCCGAAACGAGAAATACTGTCAACTATCCGCAAGGTAAACGCATCCATGACTACAGCGTTGACGTCCGGTGAAGCGATGACTTCCGAACAGAAGCACTAATGATGCAGAAGACAAACGACGATAAGGTTTTGAAACATCGTCGAGGCACCGATGAAAATACATAGAACGTAGTGCAGTAGAATCTTATCGTTAGAAACGACAAGATGTAGAAACGGACCGAGTTGAAAAAAACGTAGGTCGATGTAAAGCACGGAGCCCAAAGTGTCGCTGCGGAATCTGAACCGAGGGACGATCGGTAACGGACGGGTCAACGGAGAAGTATGGTCTTGGAAGGCAGTAGCGCAGCCCAAGAACATACCTCATAATTTCACAATCTGAACTGACCAATCAAATGATTCTATAAAAGATCACTGGTGTTTCATAATAAAGACCATGAAATCAATGTTTAGTCCTGAATCACCATAAAATTGAGGTCAAATACTTACCAGTCCGTCTCAAATGTATAAGATCAATCGATCATCCAGTTAATTATGACAATAAAAATTATGAAGATATTTTTTTTTACAATCCCGTAGCCCAAAGCTGTTTTGGACGAAGCAGTCGTAGAAGAATGACGGGCTAAGATCGTAGAGGTGGAGTCGAACCCCGTCGTAGCAAAGTACAAGGCTGTGGATGAAGAATGGATGAAGCCGTAGCCCATAGAGTCGATTGTACTGGGCTGTGGTGAGACAGAGGATGTCTCAAGGTCGGATGCCAGTTGAGAAGAAACGGGGCTTATTGTTTGATCCCGACAACAAAAAGCTCGATCTGAAATGATAGCTCTCGGCGTTGAAGCAGACCGCCACATGGAGACTGAGCTTTCTTTGTAGTCCCGGGAAAATAAACCCACACCAGATCTGTTCATAATTTCTCAGTAAAAAGAAATTAATTTATGTAGGTCTAATAAATCATAACTGATTTAATGAGCCATTCTGGTTTCACTATGTGAGAGTCTGTACTTAGACATTGCATGGCTTAATCTTAGAGACAAGCATATACGATCTAAGTTTATTTAGTATTTGTTCGGGAGATATTTCCTTGCAGAATTGTGTTCCAAAGATATGCACAATTTCTTCATAAACTCTCGTGTAGATCAAAAATATAAACGAATAAAATGATAACACTTGATTTATCAAGAGAGTAATTTGGTAGGCACATTCAACTGTATGCATAGTGCGTACGCCAGGTGTTGGAGTCTATTCCATGCGGACCCGCGAGCGGGATGTCGAAGGCAGAAAACAACAACAACAACTAAGTAAATGGCAGACAAATCTTGATAGCCATTTTGCAACAGAATCTTGTAGTCTTGAGACAATGGTTTCTAGTCGTTGTAAACGTAAAGCCAGGCGTAATACGACAAATAGAATCGTCTCAAATAAAACATTCCAACAGATAACCTGCCGACATCTTGCACGAGAGCAGGTCAAATATAAAACAAAATAGACCAAGAAAACCGACTTAGAACGGCAACGTTTGGAATTTCCAGGGAATGTTTGAATAGATATTACACTAATAAAAACTGCTAGTAGTTAG
This sequence comes from Hanleya hanleyi, assembly GCA_036873755.1. Classification (NCBI taxonomy): domain Eukaryota; kingdom Metazoa; phylum Mollusca; class Polyplacophora; order Lepidopleurida; family Hanleyidae; genus Hanleya; species Hanleya hanleyi. The sequence goes on along the minus strand of JAVTVY010039180.1, from coordinate 15,030 downwards.
ACTCAGAAAAATAACCCTAGGTTACGTCCAAATCTAGAATCAACCAGGAGCTCCTATAAAATGCATCTACACGCGGTAGCTTGCAGAGAGGAAAGAGAAAAGTGGCGCGTAGGCCGAGCAACCAGCTGAGGCCCGAAAGGGGGTAGAACTTTTACTTTGCAATGGATCTCCTAAAGGAGGAATAAGGCATAGCAATAGCAGATGTAGATTTGAGCAATAAATATCACAAATTACAACGAAGGTAAGGGAAGTGGAAAGAGGTGCCGACATACTGACAGAGTCACACGACTTCACTATACCTATTCTAAGAACTGGTGGTCATTGTTTGAATAGATATTACACTAATAAAAACTGCTAGTAGGTAGACTCAGAAAAATAACCCTAGGTTACGTCCAAATCTAGAATCAACCAGGAGCTCCTATAAAATGCATCTACACGCGGTAGCTTGCAAAGAGGAAAGAGAAAAGTGGCGCGTAGGCCGAGCAACCAGCTGAGGCCCGAAAGGGGGGAGAACTTTTACTTTGCAATGGATCTCCTAAAGGAGGAATAAGGCATAGCAATAGCAGATGTAGATTTGAGCAATAAATATCACAAATTACAACGAAGGTAAGGGAAGTGGAAAGACGTGCCGACATACTGACAGAGTCACACGACTTCACTATACCTATTCTAAGAACTGCTGGTCATTGTTTGAATAGATATTACACTAATAAAAACTGCTAGTTGTTAGACTCAGAAAAATAACCCTAGGTTACGTCCAAATCTAGAATCAACCAGGAGCTCCTATAAAATGCATCTACACGCGGTAGCTTGCAAAGAGGAAAGAGAAAAGTGGCGCGTAGGCCGAGCAACCAGCTGAGGCCCGAAAGGGGGGAGAACTTTTACTTTGCAATGGATCTCCTAAAGGAGGTATAAGGCGTAGCAATAGCAGATGTAGATTTGAGCAATAAATATCACAAATTACAACGAAGGTAAGGGAAGTGGAAAGACGTGCCGACATACTGACAGAGTCACACGACTTCACTATACCTATTCTAAGAACTGGTGGTCATTGTTTGAATAGATATTACACTAATAAAAACTGCTAGTTGTTAGACTCAGAAAAATAACCCTAGGTTACGTCCAAATCTAGAATCAACCAGGAGCTCCTATAAAATGCATCTACACGCGGTAGCTTGCAAAGAGGAAAGAGAAAAGTGGCGCGTAGGCCGAGCAACCAGCTGAGGCCCGAAAGGGGGAGAACTTTTACTTTGCAATGGATCTCCTAAAGGAGAAATAAGGCATAGCAATAGCAGATGTAGATTTGAGCAATAAATATCACAAATTACAACGAAGGTAAGGGAAGTGGAAAGAGGTGCCGACATACTGACAGAGTCACACGACTTCACTATACCTATTCTAAGAACTGGTGGTCATTTTGTAGATTTTCAATCTGTAAAACAATATAACATTTAGGTGGAGCCAACTGTTGATGTTTCATCAGCTTCAAAGTGGATGATCAATTTAAATGAACAACCTTCAATATGTGGTCTTACAGTTGAACCATAAAAGATTGTATACTGGGGGAATCTTGAGAAATGTCGAGAAATTTTATGTGTATACAGCACTGTGGAGAAAACCACAGCTTGGTAGCACACACATGCAGAATGGGAACAAGAGCATATTATAAAACTGCACATAGCAAATGGCAAGAACTATTTCAGATTGAAGTTTAAAATTTCATTTAAAATTGAAATATTATGGTATGGGATCAGGCAATGCATTGAATAAATGTAGCAAGACGCAAGCTCCCATAATATATGCGGGTATGGGGTCGGACGAGGCTTAGTTTATGAGATAAGGAAATTGGGCTTTGAGCCCCGGGGTAGGGACATGCTCCCGAGCGCGATGGATGGGATTAATATTTTAGTATGGTGTAATCCCCGAGAATATATGAGGGTTCGGGAGTCGATCTGGGCTTAGTTCAGGAGACACAGAGTGAGGCAGAGAAGCTGTGAATTGAAAAAAGACCAAAATTTGAAACATTTTTGTGCTTGTTCAAGGACAGAGACACACACCCTTTATCCCTTTCTTTTGTCCCTTCTTTTGTCTCCCCTCTTTTGTCCTTTTGTTCCCCGCGTAGAGAAGTTTATGCCCCAGCTTTAGAGCTTGGAGGGTCTCGAAGTTGTCTCTTCACAAATAGAAACGCTATTGTTTGTGTGAAGAATTGCTGATTTTGTTTCTTCCAAATAATTTACCCCGTTCCTAAAATCGGGCCTCGCGCAGTATCCCAATAGCTAAAATACGACCAAATACACGATGAATGAAATCAATTAGCTGAAGTTTTAATTCAATGAAATGTGATATTCCGTTAGCTCAGTAAGATGCTTTTCCATCTTTCGCTCATCATAAATTTAGTCCTTGAGCAAATCGGAAGACCGCACCCTTATCCGAATTTCGTTGGAATTGATGCAACTTTTAATGTACACAATTTAAATGATTTATATCCCAGAAGCGTGTCTTCCTGGCATAGATTAAATGGGGGACTTGCACAGTAGAGACACTGGGTGAACATGAAGTATCCCTCTGGACAATGAGTGGTTATTGCTGCAGGTGTGAGAAATGTTAAATGTCATAAACAAAGTGAAAATCCGGGCCCTTCGCGAGTTATATTGTGTTGTGCAAGCCCCCATTGATCATGATTGTTTTATTCGATAACCCTGACGATTCATTGTGGCCAGATTCACTTCCTTCAAGGACAGAGAGTTGGTAAAGTATGCCGGTTCAAAGTTACGCGACTCTGAGATTCGAATGAGCGAACAGTTACCACCCGAGATATCCGAAAGAAGGAAGCCACTTCACCCTTGAGCGAGGAAGGCTAAAAGTGAGGAAAACAGGCTCGCTTAGTCGTCGACAAGCATCGTTGTGGAAGGCAGACGCGTATACCCAGCGAGCCAAGATGTACGTGATGATCTTCACTGCTACCGTGACAATGGCCAAAATGGAAGGGATAACCAGCTTTGCCCAATATTATGGATTAAGAATAGTGATCAATACGGATTTGATATTTTTGGAACATCATGATTTCTTGCCGGCATCATTGAAAACTGTTGACCGCTTCTCTCCTGCAGGAAACGAGCCTATGTTTATGTATACTATGATTGTCTTTTTGAATTTGGTGCTAATATTGTTATATGGAATATGGAATAGGTCTTTGGATTACGGACGCGGATATTCTTTATTGGACGACGGCTGAATTATGAATGACGGACCAGACGCTTGTAATTACACCCATGACAACCGCCCGAAACTCGACCAGCAGAGGTGAGGTGTGTCGCTCTGGTCCATCTCCTTTTTTCGAAGACAGCCAGTCTAGGGGGCTGAAACTTACCACACCATCAGATTTTCCGAATTTTTTATTTCTGCAATTTCTCCGCAAAAACTGTACGATAAATTAGTAAATATTAATGTGATGTGAAATAAACATCATCTTTCTGCTACCCTACTTGACCGCCATCTTAAATTTACCCATGATTCTCCGCTCGGGGGGTTATGCAAATAGGCTCAAAATGACCCCAATATGATAAACTATAAAGCCACGGAGTTTCAGCTCTCCATTTTTTGTCGTTCCGGAGATAGCGCAGAAAGTTTGGTAGGGGGGCCATAATGCGCCCCCCCCCCCAGCCAAGTAGGATTAACTAGATGATTTCCAGGTCGATTTATATGATTTAGATGAAGAAATTTCCAATGATTTGAATGACATTAACAGAATATAAGATTTGAGTCTCCCTTTAAGGGGTACCAGCCAAGGACAAGTAAATTTGATTTACACCTCGAGTGTAAATATATTTATAGGTATAGCTGGTCAAACCGAGTTAGCGCCCCTGCTCTAGCTCCCATGTCTTTTCGGTTGGTTTGCGGATGACAGACGAAAACTAGAAGATGTTCTTCTTGTGTGCTTGGAATATTCGACAATATATCCTTCAACAATTTAGTTTTTCACATACACCCAAAGGTAATTCGGGAGTAAGTATCACCCTGCATTGTAGCGGCTAGTTGTCAATCGCTTACGCTGTCTCTGGTTTTTCATAATCATGCCTTTACGTTCGCTGATTTTAGGTCATACCATTGTCCGCAGACTGTCGTCGCACGTGCAGTCTAGTGCGGATAGCAGAATCCGGTTTGATTTCAAGCGTGAATGACTACTATTTCCATTCACGCAGTAGGGGACGTACTGTTAATTCGCTAATGCAACATGATTTGCCTGTCAATGGCAATTGCGGTCTCGCCGTGATAGTTCTGTTTATTGGAGGCAATATCACCCCAGGCGTTGACCCTGAGGAGGTAGCTTATCGATTATTATCATTTGTGAGTTTGTTGCATAACTCGTTCGACGTCAGCAGCATTGTAGTCTGCCATTTACTACTACGATATCCCCCCTTTTTCTTTTGACAGGGTTATAACACAATTGCTGCAGAAATTAACAATATTTTGTTGAATGAGATAGCAATATGCTATATGCTACATTCTGGAGGCACAATGGTTATTTTTTATTGCCCACAGTACAAGACATGTCAGATTATTAGCATATGAGAGAGCGTTTTATCAAGAATTTGTTCCCCGCAGACGGTGTTCACCTTTTACAGAAAGGGCAGTATTATTTATGCCATACCATTCTCGGTGCACTCATTAAGGGTGGAATCACTGTAGGGTTGTTGGTACACTGTATTCTGCCTGAATTACTCGTACCAAGTAGGCGGCTGAAACATTCGATATTTGGTTGTAAATGACATTTAGCATCGGATGCTTAGCATTAACACGGTGAATGAAGGTCACTGAGGGGGTGCATTATGTTTAGCACTGTCTGAATGTATTGATGCAGTTATTACGAATAATTCTGTAACAGCAATAAAATTCATGACTATTGTTATTCTGTTGCTTATTTTTTCACGCTTCAGATTGATTTACAGCCATCTGGCCTGGGAAATCCGTCATTGGTTTATCTTGACACCGATAAACTTCTCAGTGGCTTGTATCCTATCCTGAAATTTCGAAATGGTCTTTAATGATTTGACACTGTGTAATATATATATATATATTTGGGCTATGGGGTTTTTGGCACAAACATTGCCTACTTTCCCATGTTCGATGATATTGGTCGCATGCACGTTAAGACTGGATCGAGCTATTGTGACGTTACCGAACTGAAGCTATTCCCCGCACCCAAGATGCCACCAAGTGCAGATGTGCCCTGTATTGAGCAGGATGGACTGTTCCTGGGACTGTGTTTGATATGACAATCACTGTTAGTCTATCATGATAGCTGCTTGCATCACATCCTGGGGCTGAAAAATGCTTACTTCAGCCTTCATTATGCTAGACGTTCAGAAAGTTAGACCGCGGTTCGCAGTTCGCAGTTCGTTATTCTAGGGGAACAGCAATTATTTCTTCCAATATGAAAATCTGTAATTGTTTAGTTATGAGTACTTTCAAATCCAAACTGCATAGCAAGAGAGAACGTCATGCTCTACATCTTTGCATATTCATATTCCAAATCTAACGCCAGGGGGCGCTGCTAGGACCGCTGTTATGAGTCGCTGAATGACTGGTCGACGCGAATAACGAACTGCCATCTGCGAACCGCGGTCTAACTTTATGAACGCAAATGCTAGTTGGTTGAAATGAATAATACATATTTGGGTCAAAATGAATTATAATCAGTGAGTATTAGTCATTTCTCTTTGTTCATTGGCAGTCACTTCTCTCTGATTGCTGAATTTGCAGATATGAGGTAATTTGGCATTATTGCTAAATTCATCAACGGCTACTAAAATTGCCTTTATTAGCCACGGTCGGTGGTATGGGGTCTGCACAGAGACTCTCTGTCGACCCTGCCAGTTGGCCTGCATCACACAGGTCGATAGGCTGATTGTCGTTTGTTACTGTCTTTGGGGGTGTGTGTCTCTTAACTAGGCCACCCATAACAACTCGTGTCTTGCGTCGCATATGCTGTTTAGTGCATAATTTGTGTGGGTTTCTGAATGGGTCGAATGGTATTCCATTTGCTCAGAATGCTCAGTTAGAGGCATTCAGCTATAGTATTGTCTCCCCTTGATCACTCATACAAGCACCCTGAAGCAACAAATGATTGGTTGGTTGGTTGGTTGAAGTTTAACGTCGCACCTAACCTTAATGGTCAATCGGCGACGATGACCCAAACAAACAACCCTAAACCTAACCAAAAAAATTGAATTTCGAATTTTGAAAATTAGGCTCTACAGACACTGATCACAATGGATCCTCAGGGAGCCCAATCTATTTGGTACTTTAAGGTACAAATGAACATCTACAGGTCCTGTATTACAAACTGAAGGGTTGCAGGTGTTGTTGTTGTATGGAGGGCACATGTTTCCATATATGGCCACATTCCTCTGTTATATACCCATGCAAGATAACATGGATAGAAATGGGAAAGCTGTGTGACTAAAGAATACGATAAGTTGATATACCACACTTTTGATCGCTGGTCCATTTGCGGGACATATATGATTACATGTACCAGGTCATGTTATTGTGAATCCCTGTATGGGTTTAATTTAACTGTACCCAAAGTACATTTTTTACATTGCTAATGTTATGCTGTAGATAACACCAACATACGAGATTGTCTAAATCTGACATAATTACTTGGGTCATTTACTTGGGTCGTAAGTGATTATGAATAATATTGCAGGAATATCCGCTGTAGGTAAGTGCCCAACGATCATTCCCACCCAGGAAATTGAAGAGCTTAAGTCTCCTCCGGTTACAGCAACTATTCCGGGTTATTCCACTGTTTCAGACAAGTTGAAGGAGGAAATTTGGGCTAGCGTGATCAGGAGGCATATACGTTGCGCTTGAATGACTAGGACGTCAATCCTGCCCTGACTTGGTCACGTAAGATGCCTAACTCTAAAAAATTCATGACAGCGAATGACCGCCTAACTTGCTGGAATCGGTTTTCGGCCACTTACCTTCTGAAACATCCTGCATGCGTAGACGGTCTGGCAAAGCATTTTGAGGTGGTTCGAGACCTTTTCGGGGGGGGGGGGGGTTGACAGGTGGTTTACGTATGATGAATCATATCGTTATGAAATTGCCCAGGGCAGGTGTGCATGGGGTCAGCCTCAGTATACCAGTATACGAGTTGTCAGAGCATTTCCACCATAGCTCTCTAGATTTGTATCTAATACCGCTTATGCCGGTGCTAGGGGCCGTGTGGTCATATCATCCAAGTTGTCACATGAACAGGTACAATAAAAGCGTACATGAGATACAACACATATCACGAATCGTTAGATTCTTGGTATGTGCTTTAGAATAGCTTAATCAGAAGACTATTCTGTGAAGTCATGTGACGCAGTCAGTATGTCGGCACCTCTTCCCACTTCCCTTATATGTGTTGTAATCATACAGAGCTGTATGCAAAATCTATTATGGTGGCTAATAAGTCCTTCCGTCGTCCCCAGCAAAGTACTACAACTAAGTCTCCATATTTGCCACCTGGGGTCTGCTTTCCCTTCCGTAGGGGCCTGAAATGTTCATCTGGCAAGTCGTGTAAGTACCAGCACAAATGCTGCAATTGTGGGGGAAATACACCCAGTGCTAAAATGTCTGAAATCTCTTGAGAAGCCTTTTCGTTTCCATCCACAACCTAAAGCTTCCAATTCCACGCTTTATGTCAAATCGAAGCAACGAGCTCTCAACTCCAGTAAAAATTGGGCGCCTCAGATTTTAGCTGCAGGGATATGATCAAGAACTTATGGTTATCATTTTGGCTTTTACCATCACCCGAGTCAAAGAATCTCCAGTTTGCTTTAGCTCGACCTGAAATTGTTGATGAGGTACTTATAAGATGATCCATCATTTTTCATACCCCAGAAATCAAACTATTAATGATGGTATTCCTCAAGATTTGGGTACTGTTCATTATTCTTCCATTACTGAAGCAATAGACATAATTACAGTCTATGAGTCAGGCGTGTATTTAGCAAAGACTGACATTGAGTCCGCATTCAGATTGATTCCCTTTCGTCCATCTCAATACCCTCTCATTGGTTTTTCTTGGCGGAACAGTTACTATATGGATTGCTCTCTGGCGATGGAGTGCAAGTCATCATGTATATTTGGGGCATTCAGTACTGATGTTCAGTGGATCGCACAATCAAAGGCCGGACGATTTCCGTTTTTTGTCCGAGTCGAGAGAAAATTGCTCCAGTCACTTTCAGATGTTCTTAGACATGCGTGTTGACATAGGTATACCTATTGCAATCGCAACATTTTGGCCTCAATTCGTCCTGATTTTCCTTAGACACGAGATAGACGCTATCCATATGAAGGTTCGTCTCACTTTAGACAAACTTCAGAAATGTACTCAGATGTTGCGGGAGTACATACATCAACCAAAGGTCACCTTGAGTGAGCTGCAGTCACTCATTGGCTTACTTATTACATGTGCTGTTGTCCTTCTGGGAAGAGTATTTTGGAGAGGTATGATTGACCTAACCATTGGGGGGTCGAAGCCATATCACTATATTCGGCTCACAAAAGCAGTGAAAGATGACATAGTAAATAATGTGTTTTACTTTCTGCAAGGGTTCAATGGTCGGTCTTTGTTGTTACCCCAATCATTTGTTCAGTCAGCAGACTTACATTTGTATACCGATGCCTCTGGTGGAATAGGCTATGGTGGGGTCTTAGATTGCCATTGGTTTTATGGTATATGGAACGATTCTTGGAAGGCGCAGAACATACCTATGCTGGAATTTTATCCGATTATCCTTGCAGTTGCAGTTTGGAGGGCCCTCCTTGTTAATAAGTGTTTCATTTTTATACAGATAACCAGGCTCTGGTCAGTATTATGAACAATCAAACTTCTAAGGGAGTTTCCATGTTTCTTGTGAGAAACATGGAAATAATGTTTCTCACAAGAAACATTATTTTCTTACAAGAAACATGGTTTCTAATACCATGTTTCTTGTGAGAAAACTCGTGCTGTGCTGCCTTCAGTGGAATATACTTTGTCAGGCCTCCCAGGCTCTAACAATTCCTTAGCCGATTCTCAGCTGGCATATTTTGGGGCATACATAATGTATCAGGGAAATGCTTCTTCGGGTATCACTTCCTACCTGTCAGGAATTGGTTACGTACATAAATTAAATTCCCTTCCTGATCCAACATCTTCATTCCTTATTGACAGCTCCTTCCAGGATGCCGGAATTTCTCTAAGCCTGCTGATGCTCGGTTACCGATTTCTAAACCTATTTTGCACAAGCTGGTTCTGGCTCTTAGCCGCGCAACATTTTCGCTATACAAGTGTCGCTTGTATCAAACCATGTTTTTTAGCATTTCATGCATTCCTTCGGGCTGGAGAAATGACGGCGTCCTCTCACAATTTGCATTATTCTCAAGTCGCGTTCGTTGGATCAGATTTTCTTATCATTTTTCAGAACTATAAGCTTTTCTTTGGAAAGTCATTTCAATTGCGTGTCTGTGGTCAGAAGCCAACTTGGTTCTGCCCGGTTCATGCTTTGAGGTTATACCTCGACTTAAGAGGCAAATCCCCTGGTCCTGTCTTCGCTTACCCACCTAACCATGCCACCAGTCGCAAGGAGTTCTGTCGCGAATTGGCGTTTAGATTGTTGACGGTTTAAGTCGAATAGCTTTAGAATCGGTGCTGCTACAGCTGCCGCTGAGGAAGGTTTATCCGACAGCCAATTTCGTCAGCTTGGCCGCTGGAAATCTGACGCATTCAAGATTTACGTTCGCCATTTCCTACGCCTATAAGCTTTATAGTCTTTGCGAGGTGGCTGAGTGCATCGTCAGTTGATTATCTGAATGATAACAAGGACAAGGATACAATACAGCAACAGATAAATTCAGAGCCAGATCTGCCCCGCCAGAAAGGTCTGTAGATACACGATGTCATTATAGAACTTTGTTCGAGTTAGATGTTGAGCCCTAGTTTAATGTGTTGAATGGGGGTTTTTGCGGGGTTTTGATCAGAGGATCAGTACGTAAAATTGTTGGTAGCGTGCCTGGCGATGGGTTCATGCCAAGGTTACGAGTTTGCTACTCATTCGATGAAGAACTGATGATTATGGATTTCTGATTTGAAGACCAGTGTGTAAATTGTTAGCAGCTTATCCCAGTGTCTGGCTATGGGTTCATGCCAGACCCCTTTTTGGTTTGGATAGCATGTATTTCTGATCCGATCATGGGCTCGTGTCGGGTGATATTGTTCCAGGTACTTTATGTTATACAAGAGAGATGGTTTCCGATTAATTTCTAACTATAGCTGAGGTTTATTGTATGTACTTGTTGGGAGTGATTTGCTACACTAATATAGTCAACAATCGTTGATGGTCATGGGTTCATGCCAAGTTGGATAGGGTGTATTTCTCATTGCATGGTTAGCTTGCCATATAAAGCTCTCAGTATAGGGACATTCCGATCATCGGTTCATGTCGGATCATATTGTTACTGGTACTTTGAATTGTGTTATACAAGAGAAATGGTTTCAAAGTGTTTTCTAACTATAGCTGTAGCTAATTATGTTGACTTTTTGTGAGAAACTCAATACTCTAGTTAGCATTCATTAATGGTCATAGGTTCATGCCATTATTCGCTATTTAACCTTGTCAATAATGAGCAAATTTGTTCTTTTCATTTTGTGCAAGGATCAATTGTATATGCCGTTACAGTTTGTAGAAAAGGGATGGCGTCGACTAATGTGTTATTTTTCGTGTTACACTTATCATTCTGAAAGTTTTCCACATTTGGCGTGGGTTTTTTCGCTGTGTGTGTGTGTGTCGGTCTTTCTTGTGGCGCTACCTCCCAAAAAGTCTGATGGACATGTGGGAGGTGGTGGCGCGTAGCCCCATTTCGTGACTGATATATAGACATATATATTTACTAAACACTAAAGTTCTCTAATTTATAGTACGGTACGCATTCTTTACCTTCGCGGTTCGTTTGATTGTACACCGCGTTATCACGAGTATAAACCGTCACACAGTGGCCTAAGATCTATGTCGTTCAATGTGTTTGTAATATTTCCTTTAGTGTACTCCTTTTATATATTCATCGTGGCCAGAACATAAATTCTATTTATAGCTCGAGTGTAAATATAGTTATGGGTATAGCAGGTCAAACGAGTTAGCTCCCCTGCTCTAGCTCCCGTATCTTTTTGGTTGCTTTGCGGATGACAGACGAAAACTAGAAGGTGTTCTGCTTGTGTGCTTGGAATATTCGACAATATATCCTTTAACAATTACGTTTTCCACCCGCCTAAGTCGCTTTATCCCCTCCTCACTTCCAGCATGGGTAGCTTGATTGGATGATAATTGTGTATTTTCTTTTTAATTTCTGGTTCTTTTTCAGGTGACATCAGACCTATCGGTTGTGTTCCCAGCCTCCTTGGAGATCGGATGGGTGGTGGTGGCGCGTAGCCCATTTCATGGCTGATATATAGACATATTTATTTACTAAACACTCAAGTTCTCTAATTTATAGTACGGTACACATTCTTTACCTTCGCGGTTCGTTTGATTGTACACCGCGTTATCACGAGTATAAACCATCACACAGTGGCCTAAGATCTACGCCATTCAATATGTTTGTATTATTCCCTTTAGTGTACTCCTTTTATTTATTCGTCAGGGCTAGAACATAAAAAGCTATGGCAGAACATTATTGAGATCATGTAAACAGAATAGTCTTGTTATACTAAATGGCAGAGTCGGCAAAGTTAAAGGAGTCAGGAAACTTACTTTTAACAATATTTCCACTATAGATTATGAATTGAGAACATTTGGCTTCCGACTTTGAAGTAGTAGAATTTGACCCCCTTTACTCAGACCTAGGGTGCATTCCACACCTAAATGATGTGCGGCTAAAAACAGGCATGGGTTCGGATCTTCGGCCACAAATTGATGTAAAATCTTTAACAAAAACCCTGTAAAAGTATATATTTTCTAAATCGGCACACCCGTGCCATTATTTCAGAAGACTTGTGAGCTATTGAAATTGAATAGAAAATACGTACAATCCTCCTTAAACCTTCTTCAACTTTTCTGAAAAACGCCATAAAATATATGAAAATGTGTCAAATTCTACCCGCAACCCAGAGAAAACGTGCGAAATGATTTTCTTTTTATGTATGTTAAAGTGTTTCCCGTCCAAAGAACAATTTAAAATGGCGAAAAAAACAGGGGGTCGACCTACTCGTTTTTTGTCAAATTTTATCGCCATAAAGGAATCGTCATTTTCGCTTCCAGAAAAAATGCGGATTTTGGCCCGCCAGATATTCAATTCCGGACACGATTAACTCTGTAGTGGCGAGTGGGTGCGATCAACAAGCAATTGTTATATCCTCGTTTGGAGAAATGGTTACGTCCAGCAGGGTGATACTATAGAAACCAGCTGGTAGAAAGGTAAGAAGGATTGCTGTCAAAATCGGGCGTCCTTCCTTATTATAAACTTAGGGAGGGGCCATTTGTGCGAAACCGTGGCCTAGTGTGGAGTGCACCCCTACACAACCCCATTTGCCTGACACTCAGTCCACCAAACTCAACCAAAAATACATGTAATACAAACTTATCCGCTGAAAATAACAAAACGGATGCCGAAATTTACTACACCGATGATAACTATCGAGAGAGTATCTTAACAATGGAAAACGGAAAACAAAGAAGATTTTGTCAATAATATTAATGCTGATCTCTAGGAATTTATTTAAACGATCTGCGTCCTGAAAATGTTACAAGATGGAAATCAGAAGAAAATAAACGGAATATGGTAGAAAATAGTAAAGATTACAAACGTACCATGGATAAATTTATTAACGATTTCAAAAGAAATGCCAGAAAGAAAATAAAAAATATGCCTTCCAGAAGCCCAAACAATTACGGGAAACTACTCAACAGTATAACAAAAGAAAATAATCGCAGTGATAATAATACGATCGATTTAGAAACACTACATGAATAATTCAAAGAAATTAATGCGAATGATGATCCCCACGCATCGGTTGCTGATTCTTCATTAGATTTTGATAATATTCCTCTAAATACACCTATTACTAATTCGGAAATTTTAAACGCGACAAAACATCTCAAAAATAATAAATTAACCGGCATAGATGATATCTCAAACGAATACAGTAAATACAAATAGACTCAGAATAACCCTAATATGATAATCTAAAAAGTGTCGGAGTTTCAGCTCTCATTTTTTTGTCATTCCGGGGATAGAAGCAAAAAACCAAAAAGAGGGACTGAAATTGCGCCCCCCCCCCCCCTCAAGGCCAGGTAGAGTTAATATTGTACTAGACACTGGCTTCTTGCCCGAAACGTGGGCAACTGATGTAATCAAGTCGATTGACAAAAACAAAGGAGATCAGAAAGCTCCGGAAAATTACCGCCCAATACCGCATGGGAAAACTTTTCACGTCAATACTCAATGATCGCTTCACTGAATATCTAATAATTTATTGAATGGAAATCAAAGTGAGTTTGGAAAACGACAGATAACATGTTCATTCGGAACTCATTAATAGACTGTTTAAAGGCAAAGAAAAAGAAACTGTATTGCGCCTTCATTGATTTCCAGAAGTGTTTCGATAATGTTTGGAGAGTAAGCTTATGGAAAAAGATGATCAACCAAGAAATCACTGGGAAAATATTTCAAATTATTGCTAATATGTGTGATAACATAAGTCGTGTGTAATGCACAATAACCAAACCTCTCCATACTTTATGTGCCAAACGGTGTCCGACAAGGAGAGAACTTGTCACCATTACTATTTTCATTATTCTTGAATGATCTAGATGATTTTTTGATGAGCAAATCCCAAATCACTGGAGAATAATGACCCCTTCTTAACACTCTCGATCGAAATTATTGCGTTTCTATATGCCGATGACACTGTCATATTTTCTGATACTGCGGAAGGATTACAACAGGCCCTTGATGAATTTTCTGCATACTGTGAAAATTGGAAACTGCAAATAAATATAGAAAAAAAGTAGCATTATCGTTTTCGGAAGTGTAATGTAGGTTTGTTTCATACAGGGCGCAAAACCACAAGGGACTGATCGTTATAAGTATCTAGGGATAATTTTCATCCGAACCGGTTCATTCTCACGCACAAAAAGTGGCATTGTTGCTAGAGCTGAAAAGGCCTTGTACCTATTGTATAGACGAATAAGAAATTTAGATCTACCTGTTAAATTCCAACTCTCATTATCGACCAAACAGTTTCACCACTCTTACTTCATGCATGTGAAGTCTGGGGGTATGTACAAATCGTTCTGATAGAAAGGCTTCATATTGATTTCACGAAAAGAATTTTGCATCTCAGGAAATGTACGCCTCATTTTATGTTGTATGTTGACCTGGGTCAGGTACCCACTACATCTAACGATACAACGAAGAATTGTAAACTTTTGAGCAATACAAATATCTATACAATGGTATTATTCATGGGGAAATTAAGTGCAAATGGTCAGATTATGTTCGAACCTCCCTCCAAGAAACATGATTTAACAATAAATGGCTTGAACAGAAGATCGTAAATCCAAATTGGTTAAATAAACAAATCAAATTGAGACAAACGGATCAGTACCTACAACAGTGGCTGAGCGAAGTATCGAAATCATCAAAAGGTGTTAATTACTCTCTTTACAAAGACGATATATCTTTAGAAACTTACCTCACCATCTTACCGCCTAGATTCTCTTACACTATGGCGAAAATTCAGACTCTGTAATCACAGGCTTCCAATCGAAACAGGTAAATGGACAAACATTGAACGCACTGAGAGGAAATGTTATCTCTGTAACAGTGGCTCTATAGGCAACGAATATGATTATATCTTCGAATGTATATCCTTCACACTAGAGAGAAACAAATATATACCAAAGTATTATATATATATCCCACAACAGTGAAATCAAATACAGAGAACTACTAAACACCTCAAACTACAATACCCTGAAAAAAGCTCACCCT